>QLOI01000029.1:0-12291 GCA_003313605.1 Tuber umbilicatum | reverse complement strand
CATTGAGTTGTTGCGATTTATGTGATGTGATGAGTAGTAAGTGGGCTTCGGTATGGGAGGTGTAGGTGAGGTGCTGCGTTGTGATTCATGGGGTCGCAAGAGTGTGTGGGATTGGGAAGCGCAGGCTATGATTGGATGCTGCGAGTGCTGGATGGATGGATTGGTTAGTGAGTGGGATTGATGTATGTTGTCGTGATGCCTGGTGGTTCGGAGATGGACATTTAAAAGTAAAGGGAGGTGCATGTCGTAGTATGCATTCTGGCATGGGGTGGCTTATTTTCTGTGGATGGACGTCTGGACATGCGTCATAGGTGGTGGTGATCACCTGTGAGGCTGGTGTTTAAGATCCTGAGTGGCGTTTTGGGGTTTGCAGTGGAAATAAGGTTTGTCAAGCCTGCTCAAGTGTGGCGTGGTATAGGTGGGGTATTGAGGTGTGGGTGGAAGTGCCATGGCCCGTCGAGTGTGGCGTTTGTCACCTAAGGATGGGAGTTTAATGCTGGCATGATATTCTTGCTTACCGTACTATGCTCCCCTCTTATCCTATCACTGGTGCAGTATTCCCCCCCTTCGATTTAATCAACACATTGGAGGAATATCCATCCGTCGCCTAGCTGTATATTAGAAACAGGCCAAATGCTCTTACTCCCCACATCCTAAGGTAGTACGAGTCTTCTCTCAATCACTCACTTAATTAAATCCTCTTGGCAAACAATGGATAGTCCGCCATTTTACTGACTACTCATATCCCTTCAGATTTTCGTGGGAAACTTTCCACCTTCCGCTCACTCGCTTTGGGAGCCATGGATACTAGGTCCTCATTTAAAAGTCCTGATCCTACGGCCGGAGATAGCATATCGATATGGGCTGTTTAATATCATAAATTTAACCAGCTGTACCGATCTGGGTACAGGGAATGGATCAGCGCCTACCTTAATTTCATAGCATGTTCCCTCTCGTAATGGTCCATGACGCGCCACAGACACCAAGACCGGCCGAATTACCGATGCTACTGTATCAGCAGGGTGCTGACACAACCCCATCATCACCATACGGTGATTTCCCCGGTCTGTGGTACCGGGATAATAAATTAGATTGAAGAGCTTTGAACGGAAACGGCTGGGCACAAATCTTTGACAATCCCCTAGAGATGCAAGAGGGCGCTAAGCTGTTAAGATACGGTGGAAGTATGATACTCGTACCGGTAGCTGTGTGCTCACAGCAGGTATTGGAGCCCCGCGCTTCCGAATGGGATCTGGTGGTGTGTACTGGTATCGCAGCCTCACCTGCACGTTGGAGGCGTTCGCCCCGGGGTCGAGGAAGCGTTTTTAGAGTGCCAAATTCCCAGCGGCTCTACAGATTTGTTTGCAGGAAGGGAGTTATTCGCATAGGGGTCCTTCAACCCGAAAAACTTGTACTCGAGTACAAACGTTTTTCAACTCCAGAGATGAATATCTCCATTGCCCTGTACTCGCTCTATTATCCGGAATTCCGAGACCGCGGTAGTGCGCACCCTGGGCCTCCTACGCGCGGAAAGCGGGGGGTTTCCAACTGAAGTCGCACTCCACGCTGCCAGAGAGAAACTCCGGTATCCGTATTCTACATAGTTTGGAGCTGGGCTGGCGTTGTACTCCGGTTGATCTTGGATGGGTTTGTGCCACCGTCCCATGGCTAAGGATCTACTTTTTCCCACCTATTGGTAGATTTCACAGCACTCATTTACCTTTATTTGCTGTAGCACAATTGAACCCACACTTGGTACCTGCATTGGGCCCCCGAGTAGCTACGAGTAGATAGGTCGTCTTCCCAGTCTGAGCCGGAAACGTCTTAGTCCGACACTTTCGCTAGTTGCCAACTCCCCAACTTCACACTCCCCAAATTACAGTACGTACAGTACAGCCGCCAGGACTACCTTAAAGAAGATGGCCTGTCGTGGGAAACCAGGGGTTCGGCCTGAATAGCGATTCGAAAGACCTACTCGCCTGTAGTCAAAATATATAAGAATGCTAAGATTTCCACAACAGATTTTTGCACCTAACGTTATTCCTTCATTTTCTTTCACGAACGTTAAGCCATTCTCTCTCTTCCAAACTACATTCGTTTCTCCTTCCTTCGGCAAAATAATAATAATAGAAAGATGATTCCGGCAATCCTTTTCTTAGCCACTTTTTCCACGGCGGTGCTTGCGGCGCCAAAGGTTATTTGGGATGGCAGGTTAAAGATGAATGTTTCGGCGGCAGATCTGGACGAGCCCGCTACTAGTCCGTTCAATGCCAAGTTTGTGCTCGGCGCTGGGCAGAAGTGGTCTGAGCAGTTGATTTTTCCGGGCATGGGCGTTACGGGGCCTTCTTTGGTATTATGATATAACTCTTCTGTCGATTGATGGCGGTGGAGTTGGGGACTGATGGATAGATGGCTGGGTAGTTCGATTTGGGGTACTCGGATTATAGGAAGCCACTTGAGGTTACGATTAAGTATTACTTCCCGCGAATTAAGCAATTTCACGAGCAGAGGACTTACGATTATGATCACATAGTGATAAATCAATCTTTTCGCCAGGCGGTAACGCGCAGAACGGTTTCCGTCGCTCCGAACTCCTCCCCAACACCAACAACGGCACAGACGCCACGGTCCAGGGGATCACGGCGCTCCACTTCTCCGTAAAAGAGGACCCCCACCGTCCATTGAACTACTCCCACCAATACGAGGTAACTTCCCCTCCCTCCAATCCCAATTCCAATTATTAAGACACCCCATAGATAGTATTCATTGAAACGAACGACTTCAGCAGCCACGTCTGGACATTAAAGACCGGAACACCCTTCAATTCCTCCGAGGTCCCGGCGAAGAACGCGAGGACGCTCCGTCTCGGGTCTTCCACCGCTGGTGGGAAAGACGAGGAAGTGCTCTTCTCCGTACCATTCGACACCGGGTGCTGGCATAACTTTGCTGTTGAGACAAATTGGGTCGATAAGTGGGTACACCTGTGCCACTGATTTTTTGCGAGCGGGCACGCTAACGCTCAATCGCAGCACTATTTCGGTATGGCACTCAAGCGGTTACGGCCTGCTGAGCGAGGTTGTGAAGACTAGGGCGAATAATGCTACCGGCAAGGGCCAAGGTGAGATCCTACCCTGACCATCCCATTCAACAGTAGGATGCCGAGACTGACGATCACAGCTCACATCGGAATCTTGAAATTGCCGACCCCACCGGCTACTGACCTTTCCCACAACGGATATCAGCCATCGGGTATCAACGAGGGATTGATCTATGGCGGTCTCTTTGTCGAGGATTCCAGTAAAAGTGGAGTTTCTCGCGCCCCTTGGTGATAGCGGGCAGTCTGTATCGTGCGAGAGGGAGGAAATTTTTTATTCCGTACGGGCACCTATTAAACGGGTTATGTACTATATTCGGATAGGCTTAATGGAAGTACACCGCTGAGCGGTATCGAGTGGGCTGATTATGCGATGGTTTTGTTATAATACTCTAGGTGCTCTCATAGCATAGCCTGACCCTTGCTCGAGCGAGAAAAAGCCTACCAAACAGTTCTTAATATGATATCCTAAACCCGACAACTTCCCATACTGATAGCCCCTGAGTCTGCAACCTCATGACATATCACTCGCCAACTAAACCGCCAACCTTTGCAATATCACACAAATGCTATGCGGACGTAAACCTCACCCCCTAGACAACCGCAAATATAATAACCCTAGTGAATCCCGCTACCATTCGCGCCGGTGCCCTGGCAACTTACTACCATACCCCCCAATTTTTTATTCGGATCTTGTCATGTAAAAGGGTCATATCACGTTTTTACTTTTCGTTTTTCCACACGCGGCATGGATTAGTGGTCCTCTTGTCCCGCGCGCGGATGCGCAGCGATGGAGAGGAAAATACGGGTCCGAGCATTTGGGTCCGGTCGGGTTTTATTATCCTGGCGAAGCATTTACAAGCCAAAATCCGGTTCCTCGATGTTCATCCCCAGTTTGCGGACGCCCCCGCCCCCGCCCCCGGATTCGAATTAAATGTGCAAAGTGAGGAGAAAGTTCCCGTGTATTCGGATCCTATCGGTCACGTCGACGACGTCGATGCCGCGAGAAGGATCCAATCCTCCACCTTGGTATATTCCCTTCTTACCGAACATGCTCCCTTATCTCCATCCCGTTTCCCTTCACGCCAACTCTATCCAAAATCGCTTTTACTTTCAGAAGCGTTGGTATGTATCGGGCAAAGGTCATACAACACACAACTGTACAGGTTTGTGATTAACAAACAGCTTCTAACTACAGGATTGAGACTCGAAAATATTTACAACCGCTAGAGGGGGTATTGGAAAGGAGTGAGATTTAGAGGAAGGGGGTAAAAAAGGAAAAGAAGGAAAAAGAAGGATCGGGTCGTCTGCTAGTTTCCCCATTCGCGCTCACAGACTAGGTAAAGAAAGGAAATACAAAGCCAACGCCGAAAATGCTGATGTATGCCGTGGTAAGTGGGAAACTCCAATTAAGGGAATACAGAGAGAAGAGACCATTAACTTCTCTTGTGGCTATGGTTAAAGGATGGAAAATAAAATGTATTCCCTCAGGGGAAGTGGGCTCTGGATGTAGTATTAGCACCTGGTTACTTTAGGAAAACGCTATGGGTCAGAATTTACATTTACCAAGTGAAACTCTCTTCGGAGAAGTCGATAGTAGTCTGGTCCACGAACTTGAGTGTGGCGGCCCTGACCGAGTCACTCACGGCGCCGCCGCCACAGACTGTTACCGCGATAGCACCAACCCTTCGTCTCACCACCTTCTCGAGAACGGTTTCGAACTCCGGTCTTCCGATGTGAACATTAACAAGGCCACCATGGCCAGCCCACTCATTTCCGCTAATTGTGGCACTAGGTCGGGTGATATAGATGTCGACCTCAAGTACCAGGCAACAAAGTGGTATCCGCAGGATCTCTTCAAGCCAATCCGAGACCCAGTGGATATGCTCACTTTTCCTAGTGACCCAGACCAATTTGATTCTCTGGGTAGCCACGGTTCCTTCATCGTATCCGTGCAAGAGATGTCTGACATAACCTAAGCAATGGGTGATACCAACACCTCCAGCAACCAGGACTACTGTCCCGAAGGAATCGAATGAGTGATGCCCGCCGTAGGGCCCCTCGACCAAGCCCAGTACCTTCAAGACACACCCATTTTCCAGCTTTTCTGGATCAGCAGTTGCGGAGGCAGATTGCACAGCCTCATATAGTGCCCTTGTGAAACCATTGTGTTTTGATATGATGAAGTGTATCGTGGTATTTTTCGGGGCGGCAGTTGCTCGGAGCTCATGGTGCCTCATTAGAAGCGTAGATGAATTTCGTACCGCCAGGTTTTGTGTGGACGCGGGCGGTAGCCTATGCGGGCTGTTGCCCTGTAGATGGTTCTCAAGATTGCTGTATGTCTTTTGCCGCACAGAAGTTCCATCAGGTGAGATTGCCGCCGAGGATACCTGTACTGGGTTTGCTCCTGAGCGGTACTTGCTTGGATCATACGGATCTCTTGGGGCATTATGGTCCCCACCGGTAGTGGGTTGGCTTTGCGGACAGGAGACGGTTTGGAGAGTAGCCGTGGTAAGGGTTGAGTTTTGAGTCTTCCAGATATCGGGCATCTGTGTCACTCCATCCACCTGGGTGGATTCCTCTGGGGATGACCAAGCGATTGAGAACGGGTGAGATTGCCACCAACCGATTCGTGGTACGTAGAGATATGCCTATAAAGAGGATTGTCAGTTTTATTCCCAATGACAAGAAAGAGCGTTCATGCGAAGAAACCCACGTGAGTTCCAGGCCTATATTTAAATGGAGTAGAAAGTTCAACACTAAACCTAACAGCATCCCCACCCTTCAGCGGGGCAACTTCAGCTACGTTGCAAGATAGCCCCTTCCTTCTCCACCTAATATTGTTCCTCAAAATGCGGAAGATCCTAAGAACACGATCAGCAACCCATATCGCGATAGCGACGTTGCAGTAAACCATCTGGGGCAAAATGTCGATATAAAGATGCCACCAAACGCCGGCTATAAAAAATATGACGAGCAGCTGATGCATCGACAAGAAAAATTCATAGTTTGCATGCCGTAGTGGCGAAGCGGATAAAATGGCGATTAAGATGAGAGAAATCTCGGCCTGCATATGATTAGGCCTGGCTCCTGGTGGAGAATAAACACAAAAATATGTAAAAAAAAAACATACCATTAAACCAACCTGGTAGAAATGACTGGTCCTTAAAGCTTCGTCTATGCCTTCCCATCCTGCCTGATCAACCTTGTTGACTGTCCATGCAAGCATGTGTGCTACCGATTCCAACACCACAACCCTACCAATCCAGCGGTGAAACAAGTTCCAAATATCAAATCCCACCTCAACCGCGTGCCCAACGATATTGTTTCTTGCCATGCAAATAAACAACGGAATCATATTGACAACAGCCATAACACCTGTCCTTCCCCTAAACTCAGCCACGAGTGCTGCTTTTGTCGGTTCTCTAAATTTTCCATTTGGGCCTATGGAACCGTTCCAGGGAAGGTAAAGAGTGCAGTATAGGACGTTTGACAGAAGATATAAAAATATTATAATAAAGTTCAGACGAGAGGGCAGAGTCCCGAGGTGAATCTTGATAGACGGTGCGGGAAAGATCACAATGAACGGGTTATTGTGACGCAACTTATGCAAGGGTGCTAGGATTAAATGGCGCCTAAGTAGTGAGAACCATCTCGCTGGTGGGAGGGAATAAAAATGTGATGCTGTAGTCGTATATGAAGACGCAACGGTTATTGCTAAGCGTTGGTTATTGAAGTGAGAAATAAACGTTCTAAAGACGAACAATAACGCAACCACTGACCCTAGAGTTGCGAAAAGATAAGTCCTAAAAGCAAATTTTCGTTAGAGGTAAATCTCCTTATATAATATTCAAGGAACAAAAGACCGTGATGTCCTTTGATTTGAATTTTCCCAAAGAAATCCACTTTTCGTGACTTACGAGAACATGAGATTCTCAAAATTATCGACACCCGTCAGCCCCCAGGTGAGATTAATGGTATTTGGGCTCATCCAGTCAATAGTTGGTATAGGCTCACCCTTGAATAGAGACTTTCCGTCGCGTGCTGGTAAAGCTGGTACGGTAACTGAAGGGAAGCCTCCCGTTGAAGTAGCATATACCAGCTTATCATATAGTACGGGAATGAGGAAAGGAAAAAGTTGAGGGTGTTTTTGGTTCCCCATGGCTCGGCGGGTGGTATTATACCAACCGACTGAGATTTCCTATTGCAAAAAAAACTCGCGTAAGGGGAAAGACAAAGTCTAGTGAGAAGTAGCCGGAATGTTAAAACGGAAGGGTGGAATGCTGTTTTCGTAAACATGTTTATCGTTAGCAACGTTACGTTCGAAGGCATTATAATGCAGTAGCAATCGCACAGGGCAACGCCGTCATTCAATACCGTGGTTAGATGTGAGAAGGGTGCTGACTAATTATATTCACTTGTTTTTTAGGTTCAAAAGCTCCGTTTGCGGAGGGATTGCTTGAAGAAACAATTGTTTATAGATCACCAACTGCGAGGATATTTGAATGAAAATAATGAAGAGCGCAGACGGGTTAATATTTCCTATTTTTAGGGGTTAGCGAGGGCTCAGAAGCAGAATAAGTACAGGGCCTGATATCATTGTTGGGGTTGAAGATTTGGAGGGAAGAGAAGATTTGTAGGGTTCGTGGGACTTACTAGACACACCCTTCTGTAGTCACGCCCCTGGAGCGTTGGACTAGACTGGAAAAAAGCATGTAATCCAGTAGGAAAAAGGTGGGGTGTTCGGGGGGTGAGAAAAGGAAAAACGAGGGAAAGAATGGAGAAAACTGTGAAGCCTAAGTAAGGGACATGGAATGGAGAGCGGATGAGGGTACTTGTATATAGGCTATGCCTGCCGTGATCGTTTTCGCCAAACCTATCTTAAGAAGCGCCCCGGGACAGGCTGGCTGAACGGTAGGGAGTTACGTAGTGGGTTGCACGTACGACGATGCACCTCCGTGCTCTCCATCCCCGGCACCCCCCAGTGATACTCTATGATACCAGTAGCGTAGTAGTAATCCTATACCTCCTCTCACCCCCCCCTCTTCCTCTCACCCTTCTCACTTTCAACTCATTTGCACACCAGTACACAACAAACCTCCCTATCTCACTTGCCCTAACATCCTCATTGTTCTGCCCTCCTGGCCCGAACCACGGAGGGAAAGAGGAAAAATGTCCTCTTCCTTGTCCCCTCATGACGAATACCTTTCGATCGCCCATACATGTCAGTCTAATCACATCTAATCCACCCCAGGACAGACTCACAGTAGCTCATTCCCTGGGGTATATATCCGTAGTG
Source organism: Tuber umbilicatum (assembly GCA_003313605.1). Classification (NCBI taxonomy): domain Eukaryota; kingdom Fungi; phylum Ascomycota; class Pezizomycetes; order Pezizales; family Tuberaceae; genus Tuber; species Tuber umbilicatum. Next base: position 3,898 of record QLOI01000029.1, on the reverse strand, counting down.
CTTTACTTTACCCCCGTCCTCCCTCTCTCACTTTCCTCTCGAGGCAAAATGGGAATTCCCGGCCTTCAGAATGATGCCGGTGAACTTTGAAATCATCGACCGACGCATGTTGCTGGATTGTTGTGGTGCCTCCCCAATGTCAGTTCACCCTACCTCACCTGAAAGTGGCTCTCCAGGATCACTGGATCCACGGCTCTTCCTGCAATGTCCACTCTCACCAATTTCTGTTATCCCCAGGTGCTGCGCGCTTTGCAGAGCCCGCACAGTAACTCACGCACGAGTTCCCTCCACGACTGTCCTTTTCTATCTCTCCGTTCCCTAATGATCGTTGTTTTTGGCAGGGTTGCTGCGCATGAGAATGTCTGCCTGACGTTGGCCAGATTCCTCGGCGATTAACCCAATTCTCCGGAACTACCGCATGCAGATAGATAGATGCAACGCACCGGCTTAAAGACTTGCCAGCCTTACAATCGGGCAGTCGTGAACGTACAGTGCAGGGTGATAAGAGTAGCTCTCATTGGCTCCTGGGTCACGCAGCCAACGGGAGGGCAGAAGTTTCATGAGGTTTCTCTGGCCAGAATTTTTTGCGTTCGCCCGGCCTTTTTTCCCAGCCAAGATTGGCCGTCTCCATGGTTACACTCATTAAAATTTGACCTGCTAAACCCGATTTCTTTTCACTTACTCACCCCCTAAGTACAGTACTGTACTGCACTCGAGTACCGTAGAAATCCCACGGTTTCGACCGAAATAGTTCCTGTGTTTAACGCTATTAAACCATGGTTATTAAGAATTGTGAAAATGGCCGAGGGCAGAGGTTTGAAACTTTACCTCTGGAGCTAGATTTTGAGGGTTCCCCACCAGTAAGCAAGTACAGTACTCAGGTATGAGGACGTTATTTCTTCTGGAGACGCGAGGCTTAGTCTGTGACACGTTGCCATTGCAATAAGCCAGGGTTAAGCGAATTAGCATACATGTACTCGTATAGTACCGGTAGTAGGTAGTGGGAGGGAGGAACGAACTGAGGGGGCGGAGGACACCAAAAATGTAGCGGCAAACACCAAATTTGGTGGGGAAGTAATGTACAGTACAGTACAGCGGAGGATACCGGTACTTGTAGGTAAGTTACCCCTCTTGTTCGCTGTCCCCTGCTTGCTCCGAAGTCACTCTAATAATACGAGTAGCGCTAGTCCAACTCTCACAAACACGCGCGCACCGCAAGACTCACACGAACCACATTTCGCCCTCCCGCTCGGTGTGACTGCAGGTAACCTTGGTTTTGAAAACTGTGGTTTTGATATTGCGATTACCCCCCCAACAGGCCCTAAAACCTCTTTCCTCCCGAGGTGGGGAAAGCTTCAGTAGACCGATGCCCTGTTTGGCATGTTACCAAAAAAAAATTGCGAAACATACCGGTGTTTAGCATGCCCAGAGTTTTTTTTTTCCTTCTTCAGCGGAATAGTATTTTGAAGAATACTGGATAGGAGGAAGGAGGAAAGCTGTGCAAGCAGGTTTAGCTTACGAAAAGAAGTGTGACTGTGACTTCCGAAATTTAAATTAAATTAAATTGCTGAAAAGGTATCCCATACCCTCCACTTTTATGTTTTGTCCCTCCCATGTTCCCCACCCCTCCCTCGCTCCCTCGTATTACAATTTCCTCTTACAGTTAGTAATAACCAAAGAGGTAAGGAAAAAAACTCATTTCAGTTTTTCATTTCTATTTTTTTATAAACTCCCAAGTTGTATTCCTTCTCTTTCAACTCTGTAAAATACCTTAAATTTTAGGTTACAGCAACCCCATACCTACACTTCTATCTACCACTTATAGATTTACAGATATTCTGAATTTTAAACAAGTCTGGTGTATCTTATTAATCCTTCTTTCCTATTTGATTTTCTTTCTATAATAATATTAATACCTTCTAGCTCTTATCTTCCTACTTTAGAAATTATAAACTAGTAGCAGTTATTTAATTATAACTATTCTGTTAACCTATTACTAAGCATATATTACAAATATAGTTGATATTTCTGGCATGGAGAGACTAAATATTGCAGACAAGTAAAGATAAAATAGATTCTTCGGTTTAATATGAAAACTTTAAGACAAAAGCTTTTTTAAAAACAAAAAACTAACAACAGGGAAAGATCTCTGGGCTTATACCAAACAGTTGACTGGACTAAATCAGTATTGTAAATACTTAAAATATTAAGAAAGAAGAAAGAAGATATACAATAAATGTTAATATACTGGCATTTCAGTACTTATAAGTATAGTATTCTTTAATTCAATTACAAATTTGTGAAAAAAAATTGAGCTACCCATGCTAGTATAATAATATTATTGTCCTAATTTGTTGAAATCAGAAATACTTACTCCCTATAAATATTTAGAAGTATGTAAAGTCAAAAATACTAGTACATTTTATATAAACTATAATATATGATCCAAACTCTGAGATTTGTAGCAGGCTGGGCATACTACTAGTACTAATAGCTGAATGCTAAAAACTACTAATAGCTTCAAGTTAGTTTAGAAACACTTTCTAATATCTGTCAAGACCCTTCAACATTGAGAAAGCTAATTGAAGTTGCATTACTTCTATTAATGAGTGTCATACTCTCTAGTGCATATTAGCAATAATCTACTTCCACTTTTATTTCTCTAGTTTTTTTTAGATTTTTAGATTTTATCATACTTAAAATAACCCGCTTGGGGGTATGGAGGGTTCCTCTTAGTATATCCTGCTCCCAACGTTCACAACTCGCCACCGACTGCATACACCCGTCCCTGTTTTAGGTGTATGGCCTAGAGCAAGTAAGGTAGGTATGCTACGCTCAAGCTTGTCCTCTTTAGTTCCCAGGAATCAGAACCCCCACCCACAAACGAGAGAAGTAAACGCATTTAGGAGCAAAAGCTGTGGGCGGTTATAGACCCGTTTCCTATTACTTGCGGAAGCGACATATTTGCGGATCATAGTGATATCCCAATTTACCACTCATATAAAAAACGCCAGTGATAGCTTCCATGGCCTCTAATATATCTATTGTATGGCAATCATATTATATCCCTAAACCTCTCCCCTGTAATAAGCGATATGGTAATACGGTAGATAACGTAATAGGTTCCTTGTATGTGGTACGAGCCCTAGAATACGGCAAGAAGGAATGGCTCAATTCGTCCGATCTACCTCTATTTGGTTGAAGGCAGGAAAGGAGGGAGAAATTTACAGGGTCCTTACTAGCATCCCCATCACAATGAAAGTCACGATGTACACAAGTTAAACTGGCTATTTCTCCTCAACCGGCACCTTGTCATTGCCAATCACTGTAGGCTCTCCACGTACTGGGGCCATTCATTGGATGGGAGGATAAGAAGAGAAGCCACTAACCCTAGTCATCTGAACCCTGCAGCCGGAGCAAATGAGCACGGTGTAGTGAGCGAAAATAACATCTGGTTACCAAGATTCTCCCGGACTAGTAACACATTACAACGCCTTCCCAAAGGTATCCCCAAGAAGAGGAGAAATGGGGGGAACACATAGTTTTAGGACTCACCCTACCCCCACTCTAAAAACTTGAACGGTGGGACTAGGAATCGATTAGTAATCCTTAAACCAGCTATTCTCCCGCCCGCAGGCTAAGTATCATACTATACCTGTATGACACCCCGTTCCCCAATGTGCGCTGACCAGCCCTGCGGCAACAATTCACTACATCCCCCAAGCAGGTAGGAGCAAACAATTGTCCCCAGCATCACCTTCCGTCGCCTCTGCGTAAGAGAAGTGGAAAAACCCCTTTCGGGTATCAATAAACGATGCCATGATTGGGGATGGCCCTATTGAACCGCCGCCCTGTCTTTCTACCTTTTGGAATTTGTGTATAGTAGCTTGGCCCTGGT
>QLOI01000027.1:53274-93192 GCA_003313605.1 Tuber umbilicatum | reverse complement strand
GAAGAAAGCTTCAGTACGGCCGCATCCTTGGGATCCATCTTCCCACAGGGAGCCCCCGTTACATATGCATGGAAGGAAGACTGAGTTAATTCTTGTCAAGAGGAGGAGTGAGGAGGAAAGGACCAGTAAATCAGACAGGCTTGGTCTGAATGCATACCAATATGCTACTGAAATTCACCAACCATACCTTATCCCCTTCATAGAAGGAATAAATAGATCCCCAGGAACTATTTATATGGCTGCTGATAATGCATCATGGCACAATGGGTTGGAAAATAGAAAATTGCAAGAGGATTGTGGATATCAAAGACTGCCTTGGCCACCCAACTCCCCAGATCTCAACCCTATTGAGAATGTTTGGTCCCTTCTCAAAAAATCTCTCAAAAAGCGATTCTCCAGACTTGAGGGGAGGCCTCATAGTGCTGCTGAATTATTTCAGGCAGCAAAGAAGGAGTGGGAACTTATTCCCCAAGAGACAATTGATGGCTGGATTAATAGGATGCCTGAGAGACTTCAGGCTGTACTAGATGCAGATGGTAGTCACACAAAATGGTAAAATAGGCAAAATTTTCTCCTATATTTCTTTTACTATTTATCATTCAATTGAATTATTATCTTTTTTTTTGAATTGTGAAATTTCCATTTGGTTGTGGTTGTGCGGTTGCGCCCGGGGGTATGAAAACTTATTAGACACGAGTGTACATCACGCGCTAACTGTTCTATCCATTTGCTTGTCTATCTCACCATTGAAAAATTATAGTAACCTTGAAGTCTGTCCACCGCTGGGGAGTGTACTGTAACTTGACCGATCGTCCTGTTCTGTTACGGTTAGATGACCTTTGCTAAATGCTCCCCCGCTTGAAGCTCGATTCTCGCTATTCAGATGGACTACTGTATAACAAACTCTTGGTATTATTGACAACGAATATCGCACGACAGATATCTGTGGTGATTGGCTGTGCTAAACTGCGGAGGAGGCAATCCTTATCGATAGACAAGATGACGGATCTAAATTTTGCGCCTCTCCATAATACCCGTACACTGCACGAACAGCAAGAACTCTAGCTAAATATCTGCACCCCTCCTCTTTTGACTCCACCTCTTCCGTCAGACATTTTCAAATCTCCTCCGCTTTTTCTCCCCCTTCCCCAACGCCCGATTACCAGTGCCGGCATACTTTACCCTGTCTTGGGGTTTGTATAACGGTTCTTCAATGCTAGCGCTCTAGAAACCTACTTTTACCTTAACCTGGTGATGCGGCTGCCTCTTCCTTACTAAGCCATACCGACATGTGGGGTACTCGTATCATACGAGTATCATACGCCTGATGTGGATAAATTACCCCTTGGGTAATATTCTTCAACGACTCTTATTCTTCCACGATAGAGCGCGCTATAAGAACAATAGGGTACCGTGCTGACGGATAATCGCTCTAAGCAGGGTGGCGCCAGGCACAAAGGTCTTGTGATGGTGGGGTAAACCTCTCTGTAGCATACATAGTACGGTAATGTAGGTATTGGGGTACCGCGGTTGGAGGTTTGCGAGGGTACGATATTTGTATTTCTGTTTTCCCTTCAACCAAAACCTCAGACCCGGAATCCAAAAACTTTGTCTTCCCAGAGTCACTGGTCTTGAGGTATGATATAAGCACACACAGAAGCCACTCTCATCTTGTTGGCTATTGCCAGTTGATGCAGTCTTCAGCCGCCCATTCTTTGTCCTGACAAATACCGGCAATCGATCCAGCTGAAAACGAAGCCGAAACCCTAGGACTTTTTTTTTTTTGGAAAAGAAAAAAAAAGTGATAAAGATAGCTAGATCTAACGCTGCCACTAAGGCCCACAGATCAACACTCTATCTAAGCGAATCTTTCGGGCTTTTGGGCTGGGACGTGGTGATGTTTCTGGAGCTAAAAGTGGGACCGGCCATGTTATTGTCGGTGGTGGGGAGGAGAGAGAGGGCACACCTTACAACATGCATATCATGAGAGATACTTGTAGTAATGCGCATGGTAGGGCTGTGTATATTCGATGTCGGAATTGTAGAGTGCTTTTTATTTCTCCTTCTTCCTCTGGTGATTCCCGCCACCTCCCTTCTCTCCCAGGAATTACCCGAACCACAGGTCCCAAAATAAACTTTGATGTTTTCTCTCTTTCTTTTTCCCGCATGCGAGTGTATCTCTCGTAAGTTGGCGAGGGTGAGGGTGAGACTTCGATACGGTGTACGGTGGGGCTGAAATTTCGTCATGATACAGTAGTGCTTACACAGATTCATAATATACCAGAGGTATTCACCCCCTCATACAAACTTTAAATTTATACCCGCTCCCTTTTTACGATATTAAGCCTCTAGGAGAGTCCCTCTCTTTGGGTTTTTACCGACGGCTTTATGGAGGTTATTGTTTTCTCCCGGGTTGAGGATTTTTCGTGCTTGGAGAGCTTGTCAGGCACCTGTGGTTCTGGTATTGCTGTAGTTACATACCGTACCTTAACTGCATGCCACGGCGAAAGCTAGGACCGAGAGCTCCAGCGATGCATTCTACAGTAATTCAAACAACATTCCGGTATTTTAAAGGAAGGAGGAAATTACAGAGGGCGCAGAAGAAGCAGAAAGAGAGGGAAAAAGGAGAACGTCAGGGGTAAGCCCACTACAGGTCCTCTCAGCATCCCCAAATTCGGGTTCAATTGGTGGTAACACTTACCAAGTGTGGTACAGATTATCCCCTACTCGTACTCTGTCAAATCCCAGGACTTCTGACTTAAATTTACTCACCCAGCTCCAGGCTCCTTCCTACGAGCACATCCCTCTCATTGGACTGCCCAGCCCCCGCTGACAGCGCAACCTCGGAACCAGATCAGACCAGGCCAAACAGCTAATAACAACAGCACCACTACCGTACACAAACGATCCGCCCGCCTAACCATCAAGTCATTCCAAACAAATAAAACAAAGGCGAGGACAAAAAAAGAAGATAGGAACGGAACATTCACTGGCTACCATAATCAGTGTCGATGCCTCATCTAGAGTGGCGCAGGCAATAGGCAAACGGTCGGAAAAATATAGCTGCATCAACAAATCACATTTTGTTTCAACTTCACTGCAGGCCCCCAGGAGAGGGAGGCAGCGATACACAAAACGGGATTAGTACAGAACCGGGGATAACTGGAGTACCGTCCCGTCGAGCTCAATCCAATGGAGAGGTGTGCGACAAGGATTGGTGACTTGGGGGGAAGAGTAGTGCGGTAACTCGTACCAGAGAAAAAAAGAGACCAACAGGTTCGGTACCCTGGCTTTGGTATCATTGGTAGTTCGCTTGAAGTTGGGGTGAGACTTTGGATGGTATTGGTATTGCTTGGTCAAGTGGCAGCGGACTTAAATGTTTCTTGAAAGATTAGAAACTATACGGGTACGGTGAGTTATAATACGGTAGGTCTTTGACTATATTGCTATCGCAGCCTTGGCGGTCATCATAGGATCCGGGGTCTTTAATGGCCCTGCAAGGAACGATCCGAGGTTTTATATGGTAGCGATGAAGCGAGCAGGATGTCGGATTTTTAATTGCGATCCGAGAATGTGCGATAGGCAGATACCTATACCAGTACTGCCCAAGCAGGCAGTGCTCCCCTGCGTAGGATAGCGTAATGTCGTGTCTAGGGTGGGAGGGTGCAGGCTATGCACAAGGGGCTCGCAATTACACTACAACGAGTGATTTTACGTGAGAGTCACAAATATCACTCGGCTCAAGAATTGTGGGGTGGTGTAGTACTACTCTGTTATGAATTTCTGATATTGCACTGATCATCTGATAGCGCATCTAATCAGATCTCTCTTCAGCCCTAGCGCCAGCCGCCGGGAACTCACAATGCCCTAGCACACCAGGCGGAACTGGAGGATAAATGCAGGGAGTGGAGAGAGAAATGACACCAGATATCTCAGACTTGGTTGGAAATACAGAATCAGGCTTCCGGCACAGTGTGGGGGCATCACGACCCAGCGCAGGACTGCCAAGTGCTACCGGCGAGGCTGGGCACCCTCTAACTTAGCGGTCGGCTCATAGCAGTGAGATCTCATGATTGCGGCATCGCCCGCATCTATTCTAAAAGAAAAAAAAAACTTATTATGAATAGTTACTACTAGTAAAATATTATGCCCGTTCGACAATTACATTAAAACCCAAGCCCCTACCAGGAGTTTCCATATCGTTCAAAACAGTGCCACAGGTGGGCCCCGACTGGGTTTTGGGGTGGTGGGACACAACTCCTTCCCACCTACGATATAACCTTTGGACCTCTCTCCCCGTACAAAATTGTGCGCTGCAGAATTGTCGGGTGTGTGATAATTAGCAAGCATAATCTAAGGCGCGGGTCACTCCACACGACCAACAATCTACTATCTCAAGGAATCACTGATATTGCACTCTTCAGCCAAATCTGCTTATTATATGAAAATTAATTGTGTATATGAACGACAGGTTTGGAGGTAGGGCACCACCCTTATAACGAGGTTATGACAAATGGAAAATATTTCAGTACTCACATTTTTCATATTTCTTTTATTCACCACCCGCTCTTTACACCCCTCCCTCAGACGGGAGTCAAATTCCTTCCAACCTTTCCCAATTGCCAGCAGTGAACTGGCTTCCGGCGCGTTAGCCTATCATGTAAGAGCTGGTCGGTGGTATTTCTTTGTTTTTTCTGTAGTCCGGTACCGAAGGAAGTGACTGCACGTTCTCCCTAGTGGAGATGCAGAGCTATTGTGCGGGTGTTGAACTTTCTCCCCCTCTTTCTCGTCCACTCGGATTGTAAAGCATTACTATTGGAGCTCAATTTGGTCTCCAAGATATTGCGCCACCGGCCACGAGCACCTGGAGAGCTCGGGAGGCGGAAGCTATTTACTCTACCGTGGTGCTAGATTTTGTTCCCTCGCATCTCCTCGTCCGCCTGACCCTATGCCCCCCCGCCAGCTCGGAATGCACAATTGCTTGTTTACAGGTGGGGTGAAGAGCTAGAAGTCTGATTAGATGCTTGAGATCTCGGCATTTGTATCGCACATCGTGATCACAGACGTAATGACATCATTGGGAACCATTTCTCGCCCTTGCAGTAAAAATGGACCTCTAACCGCTCCCGTATATCGCTCCAAAATCACACCCTTTCCTTTCAAACCTGCACTGCATAGCTGTCTATTCCGACATCTCCACGTGACCTGTTTCTCGTACTGTAACTAACCCTTATGCCGTCGGCGCACATAAATACCCCCGAAGAAGACGAAAAAAACTCAAACTCAAACTCAAACCGGGGTCTAACAAAAACCCACCGCGAGATTGAATTTTGTGGTCCGGTTGGAATGGTTGTCGTATATTCGTACCAAACGCCTGGTGGCTTAGCCGTACCTAACGTGTTCACGGATTTCTCGTGAACACTGGTTCTAACACATCGCCTGGTCCGACATCAAGGGGCTGTCACATCTACGCCGGCGCTGACCGACGCTCGAAGCAAACGCGGGAGGGAGGGGGTTGCGACTTGAGCAAAGACCGGTACACGCCCAGCACCCCACGAGCACTCGGAAGGACCAACTGCCTGTAAATGCTGACATCCACACGACCCGACCGCAGACTTAAACCGAGTGATAATTCATGATTAAGTCTATCGATATCACAATCACGAGGTCGAGTGTGCTGTCCCCACAGGATGACCTATCATGGCTTCGAGTTTTAATTTCGTGCTCGTCGGGGACAATACATATCGATATATTCATCCGCGCTGCCAGAATGACCGTCTACGTGATCCGTAGTGATCCCGTGCCTACCTTCATATGATTTGAGCAGAAGCGTCGTGTCTGTTAACGCCCAGAATACCGCCAGATATGGAAACGGACCCGTCACGAAGCACATAGGTATTCGCAATCATGTGGTGTTGTTTAGTGCTCACCACTTTGAGATTTTAGATGAAATTCTTGTACTTAAAGCGGCTGCGGGAACCGCGGGCGAAGAAGGGAGGAGGAAATAACGGAGGATACAGTGAGCAAGTCCCGGGCAGAGACCGTTCCTCGGCCACTTTTGTTTGTTCATTTCTTCATCTTAGCGCCCACTTTGCAAGCGAATCGTGAGGTCGAGGAATTCTCCTTGAAACTCTTTCCTCATATCACGCTGTAACTGATCTAGAGAGTAATCAAGGTTATCAACGATAGCAAGGAAAAATCGCTTGTGCCAGAAACTCAAAAAAGATCGTCTGATCTACGAGGGTCTGGCAATACCCTAATAATTGAAGCGAAAAGTCGTAACCTGGGTGACGGCAATCCAACACGGGGGATTACGTCCAAGTATGATACAGCCTCCACTGGTTCAACCTGACTTTCGTTATACAATATAGAGATACCCATCTTAACTTTTATATGTGTTTTTTATTTATAGCAGTATAATTATTATAAATGCAATGTAATCCACTCAGCGTCTCGTAAAGGATCTATCAGTTCTTCTGCAAGAAACCATGGAAAGCTTTCTGGTCGATTGTAACTTGACCGATGGCTGGACATGAGGAATCAGTATTTCATACCGTTTGCATGTTGTGAGTGTTAGTTAGGACTTGCCTTTCAGCTTCTTCCTTCCTTCCTTCTGCTTCTCCAGGAGCTTCATTCTCCGGGTCCTGTCACCGCCGTAGAGCTTCGCGGTAACTTTACGATCAATCAGTACAAAGGCCCATAGGGCAAGGAAGAGAGAAAACTCTACCGTCTTTCCTTACAGGCTTCACCGTCTCCCTCGCAACAATCATCTTCCCCACCGCGGCTTGGATAACCACTTCAAAAAGTTGCCGATCCACATACTCCTTGAATTTCGAAACCCACTGTTTACCGATCCTCTGGCACTGGCTTCTATGCAGCACCTGGGAAATAGCGTCCACGGGTTCTCTGTTCACAAGCAATTGCAGTTTCACAACATCACTCCTCTCGTACCCGGCGTCTTCGTAGTCTAGTGATGCGTATCCTTTCGTTATACCCTTGAGTTTTCCGAAAAAGTCGGTGACTAACTGAGCGAGTGGGATTCTGTACTTTAAGATGACTTGGCTGGCTGTCCAGAATTCGATGGAGACTTGCGAGCCACGGTTTGACTAGGACCGCTTTTAGCATCTATGAGGGGCACCAGGGATAGGGGAGTTGTATAGGTATGTACCTCGCAGACTTCAATAACTTTCCCAAGGTACTCATCTGGGAGGGTGATGGTGGCAAGAACTAATGGCTCGTAGAAGGCTTCGATCTTATTGTACTCCGCGTCGGGATTCGGAAATTCGTGCGGGTTTCGGACGATGACTTCGGTGCCATTCTTGTATTTGATCATGTACGGCACCGTTGGAGCGGTGATGATGATTGATGTGGCATGCTCCTGCCTCAGGCGATCTTCGAACACCGAGCAATGTAACGTGCCTTCAATTCATTGAGTCAGCACAACGAAATCCGAGTGATAGTAAGTGATGAAGACCTAAAAAACCCAACCTCCACCCCTGCCCAAGAGCTTCTGAAGACTCTTTGTGGAGCGTAACACTTCTATCGTTGATAACTAACTGATTTATGCTGTCGTCTAGTCGATTAAACTCCGACTGATCCACTGGAAATGCTCCGACGAAAACCATAGGTTTCGGTTCCTCAAATCCTGGGTACGGCTGGATAACATTCTCCATGCCGACATGCGTAAATGTGTCCCCGACCTTCGCTTCGGAGCTCTTTTTCATTCCCGGGCTAAAGTACACGTATCCGACTTGGCCCGCACGTAAGGAGGAAGTTGCTTTCTCGAGGGGGTGCATTATGCCGAGTTCGCCAACAATGTATTTCTTCTCCGTAGCGAAGGAGACGATGGCATCTCCAGGCCGCAGCGTGCCCTCGAAGACTCGGACTAACAGGATCACACCTTTGTACATGTCATACCAGGAGTCGACTAGGAGAATCTTTAACGGAGCTTCGTGGGAGCCTACGGGACTGTTGAACAATGAGGCTTTTAGACTATTTTCTCGCAACCGAGGAAACCACCCATCCGGAAAAGGAAAAGGGCACGCTCTTACGCTGGTACCTGTTCGACAACAGCCGGCAATATTGACTCAACATTAAGGCCTGTTTTAGCAGAAACTAGAACTGCACCTTTAGGGTCAAGTTCGAAACTGGATTTCATCTGGTCGAGTGCCCTCTCGGGATCTGCTGTTGACAGGTCGATCTTGTTGATTACCGGGATGAGGTGTAGACCCTGAGCGAAGGCGAGGTAGAAATTGGCCACCGTCTGTGCTGTAGACTCAATTATTAGATTCTAAGTCGTGGGGATATGGAGTTAGATGCAGGTACCTTGAACACCCTGCGATGCGTCGACTAGGAGAATTGCTCCTCCACATGAAGCGTAACTTCGGGATACCTCTGCTCGGAAATCAACATGCCCCGGGGTATCCACAAGATGGAGGAGATAATCCTCTCCCTACTCTATCAGCAATTAGTCCGGTAATGAAGGTAAACAACGCAAACCTTATAATTATAAATCATACTACATGTCTGCGCTTTAACGGTGATTCCCCGCTCCCGTTCTACATCGAGCTTATCCAAAATCTGTTTGTTCCCGCCAGGAGCAATAGTCCCCGTGAGCTCCAGAAGTCTGTCACTCACTATCTCACTCGGAGAAACATTAGCAATAGTTCATCCCTCCATGGCCTAAAAACAAAAAGAAAAGAAACAGAAAGAGAAGAATCAAGAGTCCCCCCTCTTAAGCTCCGGGTATTGAATCAACGTACAAGTGCTCTTCCCGTGATCCTATGGAAGAATCGGTACCCAATTAGCGCTAGCTGCACTCACCCAATTGTCTAACAGAGCAAGCGAGAAACGAATAGAAAACCTACCACATGAGCCACGATACAAAAATTCCTAAACCTCTCTAGCGGAATATCGTTGATTCTTTTCTCCAGCTCTGGCGAAATCCTCTCGAAGCAAGCCCTAGCGGACCCTGAGAAAAACCTCTGCGGTGGTAGTGAGTAAGCGGGTGGCGGGTACCTCGTTAGCAGTAACGGTGCCCGCCATGGGGGTGAGGTCGCAGAAGATGTTCGCTCGAAGGGCAGGAGAAGCCTACGGACCAGGTAGCATTGTCGCATCGAGCGTTGAAAACGGGTGATAGCGAATCCCTTCTAGGCTATATATTCCACTTGGGAAAGGGGGAGGAATTGGTGTTTTCCGTTCTAGATTGTCCTACTTTTTTTTGTTTTGATGTGTGTGTTGCTGATAGAAACTTTTTTGAGGCTCTTTTCTGGTGCCAAGACAGTATTGTTGGACATAGAGTGTCACTCGATGGGCGCCATCATGGTGGTCGTTTGGCTACGAGGGGCAGAAGCACGCTAAAAATTGCGGGTTTTCGAGTTATTATTATATCTCCACAGATATCTTGAGATGAAATTTTTTTTTAGGATGTTTGGGGTATGATATCTATTTACTCCAGGCTTTTATTTGGAGTTCGTACAGAGCTGTGGGTGCGTGAAATGTAAGGTCTGTCGCGATGTATCTCTCCTTCAAAAACCCTGGCCTTGGCAAGTACCTTGAGAGAAAGAGCATTCCACACCTCGCTACTCTAGGAGAACAGAAGGAAAAATCTCACACTTCCCTATCTGGGTCTCGTTGTGGCAAATCGCTTCTAAAAAAATTATGGCGCTGTTTTCGCCCATGGTGGTTGGGCAATGGTAGCCCGAAAACCTTCGATTTCGGAATGTTTTGGCTTGTCTTGTTCCCAAAGAACCCCTATTGACTACAAGCGGCAAAGGTCAAAAAGAACCTGAGGCTCGTCACTGGCCCCATGCAACAGCGTTGAGTTAGCAAAGCGAGAAGTCCCTTCATCTAAAAACTCTCTCTTACTGCTGGATAGGTTCCTTAGGCTATACGGAGGTATCCAGATGTTTAGGTAGACCCTTGGGGGTATTGTGAATATCGCGGGAGATCCTAAGGCATGATTCGTTGTTTAGGATAGCATGGAAAAGCCTGTGCGCATATCACCAAACCATGGTTCACTTCATATATTGATTCCTCTCCTCAGGAGCAGATATAGCCATTAGGTTCCGGAATGATAGAGAGCCCGCTACCAAAAGGCACAGCATATCCCCTGAGTATAATGGGTGAGAGTCCTATGGTCCCGGAAGAGAATGGGAATTTGGATAGGGGGGATATTGGGGCGTACAATTATCTCCCTGTGCAGGGGAGGGGTGCTGGTAGCGCGGCTAACGTGTAATCCATAGTCACTCTATTCTATAGAGAATGGGTCACCCAGTTTCAATAGCTTCCGGTTGTGTAATTGCAGTTGCTATCGTAGTGGTGGGTTCCGAGGAGGGCCCAGTGTCCCACCTTGAACGCCTGCCCACGGTACTCCTTTGTGAATTGTGCACACGAGCGAACGCATGTGGGTGTTAGAGATTTCGATGGAGGGGATTTTGGTTCTGGGACAGCGCTAGAAGGAGACGAAGGGGTGGAGCGCGTAAGTAATTTTTTTACGTTGGTATGGTGAGTCTTCTGCGCTATAATGGGCGGGTTGAGGAAAGAACGGGTGGAGTACATACCGCCTCTGGAGTAGTGAGGGGAGGAAGGACTGCGCTTTGGAGCGGCGGAGACGCAGAGGTAGGACGTCTAAGTCCTGTTAAAAACATATAGATTGTTAACACGATGGGAGAGACTAGAGAGAGGAATAGAATACATCCTTTGAGACTTGTTTTCGTGATGGCCTTGGAGCTATAGTTGAAAAAGGCTTCACGCCCGAGCCCAACTCCCTAGATTTCCGGACAGTGGAAACCGGATCACCCAAGAAAACCACATAGCCCCTTGGAGAGTGACATCCCTCGGTCTCATATCATGTAACCACGATATGGAAGTCTAGAGGACTGCGAAACTATCCTTACCCAACCCCCCGGAGTGTATTTATCAACACCTTGCCATAGAAACATCTCTCAAAACCACAAAGTTAAGATCCCCAAGCTCTTCCCATTTTAAAATTCGCATTTCGCCACGAGAACACTATCCAATTTCTCCGGGGGGGTATGCTACTACCTGAAAATTCACCCACCCACCCTTCCTCTCCATAAATCCCAATTCACTCACGCTTAATTCTGTTAACTCGAGCTACGGGGACACGAACATACGTCACCAAAGCCACCACGATTTCCATACAGTGCCGTGCCATTCTACTGCAGAGGCGAAGCATTGTAATCGTTTAGTTTTTCTGTCTAATTGTTACATGTACCTCAATTATCGCTCCATCCAAAAAAGAAAGAGAAAAAAAGAAAAAGAGGAAGAAGACGGCAATAAACACTCTGCGGAATTGCCGTCTTACGTTAATGATACACCGGGCCGATCCCATCCCATAGCCCACTTTGTGCTGTGGGCTTTGAACAACCCGAGGGGGTGGGCCTCCTGACAGTCAACCGGCTGGAGAAGAAAATATTCATGGGATGTGCTTGAAGACGCGAGCAAGGGCAAGGATGAAGAGGAGCTGGGTTTTTTCATTTTCGTTTTTTTCATTCCTCCTTCCTCCCTCCTTTCCTCCCTGAAGTCACTTCCCTCACAGGTTTACTTACAGGGTAGGCCCCGGTGGGTAGGAAGGACATAAACTCACAGTCCGGAGCAAGGCGCTTTCGGGCACGTCATTACTGTGCTGTACCGCGCTCCCACCGTCCATGCATACCTCTAAGGCCAAAAAGCTACTCGTCTATCATCTGGGCTGGTGAGGAAAGGGAAGAACGAGTACGAAAAGGAAGCAAAAAGCAAAACGAAAAAGGAGAAAAAGGGAGGATGCCAGGATACCGTACTCAACCCTCTTCGACCAGCACAGTGCCAATACCAAACCAACTCGTCGTTTGTTACCTATTCCGGACGTCCTCGGCCTTGTCGTGTTCGTAGGAGGATTACTGGATCACACCTCGACCAACGTTATCGTTGTACTCGTACCGTACAGGGAGCAAAAAAAAAAAAAAAAAAAAAAAAAAAAAAAAAAAAAGAAAGGAGGAGTAAACGGAAAAAAGGAAAAACAACCCAATAGGGAAACGTGGGGTGGAACAGGGGGAAAATGAGGAGAGTCAAGTCAACAATACAAGTACTGTACTTGAATACAGGCGTTGGTTTCGGGGAGGTGGGCTAGCGAATACGATAAGAGGGCAGAGGATACTCGCACTAGGTACAGTACAGTACTCGAGTACTGTAAGCTAGTTAGATAGGATTAACATCATGCCTTAGCACGGAGGATGTGATCCTCGGTACCCACAGACGCCAGGAACATCCACTGCTATTCTCGGGCCCTTTCTTTCCCAAAGAGATCTACCGGTATGTTCCGGAGCCATAGCTCCAGATCAGTCCCCCACCCTCCCTTAACGATGCGATGAAGGCGCTGTCAGGTAGTGTCAGCAGGGCTTTTCAGGCAAGGTGAGGAAAAAAAAAAAGAACCACCCAAGCTGGAGTTTGGTTGGACCATGAGCCACAGAACCACGGAACATATTTCAAGCGGGTGATGATTTTTTTTTTCTACTGCGGCCTTCATAATGTGAGGCTGCTTTCGCCGGTTATCCCCTTTAATCCTTTCTATTCCGGCAAGTGCGTTTGCAGACTTTACTTGTAGGTCAAGCCGAGATCTCTACAAAAGGCAATACCCGTCATTGCCAGAGGTCCCCACGACATGATCGGTAATATACCAGTACGGTAGCTATACAAGCAGTAAGGTGCATCCCCTCGGTCACCAAGATATTCCAGCCCAGTTCAAAAAAGTTGAGAAGCCGATATGGGGGGGTAACCGGGGGTAAATCTGGGTAACCTTCTCGTTTCTATCGTTTCGATGCTGAGTGGTAGATTTATTCCGGGTTCCCTCACCTCTTCAAAACTACGAAGTTTTCCCTATCACGATTACTTAAACAGGTTTGGAGCGAGCACTTTTAAACCGAGCTAGAATGTCTCCCGCAGTTGAGATGCCAGTGCCGGCCAGCCAGAGCCATTGCAGTAGTCTGCTCGACAAAGATGTGCAACGGCTTCCTCTTTGATGAAGCAAAAACCATAGAGCAGCTCGAATCTATTATTTAAACAACCGGACCTGAAGAAACCATAATATATACCTTCCAATAAGCAGCTATTCCCAATTTAGAAACCCGGATCATGTTGGCCGCAAGGGCAGTTTTTTGTCCTAATCCATACCGAGAACGCGCACTTTTAGTCATTTGTTTTACAGAGCAGGAGATCTTCAAATGACCTTAGAGAAAATCTTCCGGCAACGTTAGACCGCGATCAAACAGCATACGGTAGTGCACTGTACTGTACAGCATTCGCCCATCTTTGTCATGATTACCCCTCCGACCTGAGAGGAAGGGCACTGGACCGGCACTTTGCGGTACCTCAAGTGGCGTAGACAAGAAGTATACTACTGAGTTATATTCCATATTTACTTTTTCACCAACTGTCGGTGTCATTAATATCAAGAGCGGTTCAGGGAGAATACGCAAGTATTGTCAAGAGGAGGAGGTGGAAGTTATTGATTGGTTGAAGAAATTGTATTCATATGTCCGAATGTGTTCTGGAGGTCTTGCATACCGTACGGGTACCTCAAGTAGGTAATGGGCGGGACGGACATCCACACAATTGAAACAAAAATTGGTCAAGTCACACAATTTCGGATGCGAGACACCACACCAGTCCCAATTTGGTTAAATCGCCTGCATCTCTTTTTGGGTATGGTTCGTGAATTTTTGTTATTGAACATGGATAGGTTTCGAGACGGCCACGAAGGAAGGGATATCTTGGGAGCCCAGGAACTTACAAAGCGACTTACACAGATGAAGGGATACAAAAATTCCAACTCTCGACTAGTTAGTCTACCATAAACAATCGCTACAAATCTAGTCCTCCAAACTCACCGATAACATGAGAGGGAGCACCATAGGGATTTTAGCATTATGAATTCTTCAATCCCTATTGATAGTCCTAAACGCACACAAAGACATGGCTCACTTTGTTGCTGCACAGTGCAGTACAGAGAGCCGGACAGATCACCCACCTCACTATTAGGCTCGAGCAGGTGGGGCAGGGAGGGAGATGGACGAACCCAAGCAAAACAAACACAATTACTGGTATCTGACATAAGCTAATTTCTACTAACATACCACACAGCACTACGCTGTAGACTACCGCAATAGACCACCATACTGACCCAATCATCTCCATCTCCCCTCCTCAACTTCACAACCCTCGAGTAATTTGCCGGCACTGTACCGACGTTCATAATTATGCTATATTTTACCAAAGAGAGAAAGAAAAAACCTCACAACCACAATCGTGTACTGCACGAGTACAAGCCGAGACCCCAGTGGGAAATGTCTTCCAACTCACCTGCTCCCACAAGGCAAAAAAGAAAAAGCCTCTCTCTAAGGCCACCCGCTGGGGCTTCAACCGTCCCAGTCTGCCATCTTCTTGGGCCAGTGTCCAGCTTTTTGTTGCTCTACTTATTTATTTGACCCGGCATGCGGCTGATTGCTGGACCTTTTGGGGACTTCCGGGGCAGATGGGGGGGTATGATACGATAGGAGATCGGAACAGACTACCTCGTGTAGTACCAGAAGCCCTGGAGAGCAGGTGTGTAACCCACTCACTTTGAAATTTTTTTTTTTTCAATAATTATTGGTCGAGATCTCCACGTGTATTACACGTGCGCTTGGATTAAGTTTGGTTTAGGGCATGCCAGGCAACACTGCTTCCCAACAACGCAATAAGCATAGTGGATCCCCATCGAAGCCCGCGACGTCCCCCCGAACAAAAATAAATAATCTTCACCATCGATCTCTACGAATTTACAAATAATCACGGCCCGCTTCGAGGTTAGTCTTATGTGCGGCGTTGACGTGACATTAGCATGCACAATACCGGTAATTTAATCTAAGTGCAAGTAGACTGCGGTATTTAGAAGCGATAGATCCAACACATGATACTCGAAGGTACTCAAATGCGGGAGGAAGGTGCTGTGATAGGTCGTTGAAATCCTCACGAACTCAGCCCTTGGAGACAGAAAAGGGAAAAGGGAAATACGCGGCGCCTTACCACGAGAGGCAATTGCAACGTCCTATCATCGCACATTTCTCTCGCGTTCGGGTATTATACCTCCGGTAGGTACTTGTGCTCGGGTACCGTACTCGCATGCAAGCCACTCTGTGGCGAGGATGGGGGGCGAATTACACACTTCCACTAGCGCTTTCATCGTCATCCCGGTGCCGGTACGGTATGTGCTGTGCCAACACCATCTTAGTAACAACAAACAACGCGCCCAGGTTTTCCAGACAACATTCCGATTTCCAATTAGCTACCAGAAACAACCATAACCACAACCAATCCGGTCCTCCAAACTCTGATTATATGAGGGGGGGGGCACCTATAAGGAGCATATAGCATTATGAATTTTTCAACTTTTATTGACAGTCCCTAGTACTGATACAGAGATATCAGGTCAGCCCACTCCATTGCTGTTCAAAACGCCAGGAAAGCTGGCTGTCTCGGTATGGATTTTGACCTCCCCTTTGCGGCTCAGACCTCCAGTTCTTTGCAGAGCAATTCCTGTAGCCTGGCGTTTTACTATCATACTGGTATGTGAATCTTTGTATTGAACTCCCTGCCAGAAAAAATTACTGAACCTTTTCCCATTCCCTGCTGGATACCGTAGGTGCATATTTAAATTGGTTGTTTTTCTATGGAAAAAAGACCGGGGGACGCGTTTCCCTTGTTATCGAGCTCGTACAAGTTTTTAACATTCTTGTACGTGCCCTGAAACAATCTCGTACATAATTGGCTGGTCCGGGTTCCGATACTTAGATAAGACTTTCTACCCCAGGCTTTTATTTTATTTTTATTTTTATTTTTATTTTTTCTTTCTTTTTTCGAAAGTTCACTCACTCAAGATGGGCTGAAGAAGCTGAGACCCCGTTTGGTATGCCGCCATACTGGTGTGTACAGTGCCCCAGGAGAGCAAGGACAGCGCGCTGTGGCCATAGTGGCTGCCTTACTGACAGTTACCGGCGCGGGTTGAGCTACGATACAAGTCTCCAACAGAAGGTGGTAGAATTTGCCACACAAATTTTCGGTCCCCGCCGTCCCGGCGCTCATACAGGATACTGGTACTTTCACTAAATAGCTGCAATTTTGAATATTTCATTCACAACAGCAACGTGGTAAAGGTCAGGAAAAACGCCATTTTCATGGGATGTCAAGCAGGGCTTGGTTCTCTCAGCATCTGGAGATTGCAAGGAGTCCTACCGTAGCCCGGGCCGGCTCGTGACACCTATGTGCTTCTAGGGACTGTATGATGATACTACATACAGCGGAGCACGGTATGGTGGGCTACATCACAAAGAAACTCTCAATTCACAACTATATGCAGCATGGGCACTGTGCCGGTATTGTTACAATCTTCAACCCGGATCGACGAAAACCGAGGAGTGACAGACAGGGATCAGTAACGGACATCTTTTGTTACCCTGCTTCGAGGAATTCACTTTTTTACCTGCCATCACCCCTGTTCATTGCTCGCCGGTATTCGTGGTGCCCCCGTTGGAGCTAGTGCGACATACCGTACTATATAATACTAATCTTCACACTTTGAATCACGAGTCAGCAAGGCTACCACATTCTCACATCACATTTCTTTCTTTCCTCCTTCCTTTCTTTTTTTTTTTTAGTAAGCCTTACTGAAGGACCGACAAGTATCCTCAACTCAATATTTCATACTGCGGAGCCTCAATTATACTGCCCTAATTGCTCACCAAAAAAGGAAATAAAGAAAGAAACCCGATGTAATGATGTACTCGAGTACGGTACTGGTACAGCACTGTACTTACATCCCGGTGCAAAGGTCCAGGTGATCAAAAGTGACTTGGCAAACGGAACCAAAGCCGGGCTTTTTTCGTATTATACCGCACCGTACCGTATTCGGGGATGGGCGTTGGTGATGGGATGAACAGGGGAAAAGCTTTTTACACACTTCCCAGCATTATACCTGCCAAATTGAATCGATTTTTTTACCTCTGACGGTAATGAGCAGAAAGACTTCAAACCCCCGTCTATCCCATCACTAACGCTATCTATCCCCGAGCGCACATAGCAGAAATTGAACCTAGGTTACAATACCGTCGGGGACTACGGTACGACATGACCTACCGATACCATGCGCTGCATTAAGGTACGGTACGGTACGAGCACTGTCATGGAGCAACACATGATCCATGATCTGCTCACTCTATCCTCGTGTTGTACTGCACGTATCACAGCATTCCAAAGCCAAGCTCAACCTGCTCCCTTGCGGTGGACTTAGAGTTGGGGATGGGGAGGTGCACCCCAGCCAATCAATTCGCTCGAGAGATCCTGGAACGGGGACCCCACACAGTACCCATCTTAGAAAGAAAGCTTGTGAACCCCCCGCCGCCCGCGTCCCCCTGCAATCTCCGTATTCGGGGACCGAACCTTCTAAGAAGGGTTTGCGTCTTCCCGACACGACGCAAGATCGGCTGGACCTGTTGGATCTCATTGACCGCCATTTCGCAATTCTGTTTAACCTCTCGGACTGCGCCTATCCTGGTATGACACACCGATCCCCGCTGATAATCCGGTACGGTAGGGTGCAAGAAGCTTTGGATGGAGGGTGAGTGGTTGAAGGGGCCCGCACACAACGAATTTTCGATTGGCCGTTGGTCTCGATCGAAAAGCTCTCACGGAGCAAAAAAAAAAAAAAACAAGTTTTGAAACTTCCACTTTCCCTTCTCGGAATTTGTTTTGGGGATGTTTACTCATTAACAACCACCCCCTCCCGCAAATTCCCTGCAATACCGGTACTTACCGTAACCATACCGAAGTCTTGGGCAGTCTACCGTAATTGTCAACTTTGTAATCAAGCTTCTTCCTGTCTGCCGTACTTACTGCTCTCCTCGATCGAGGACTCGGGGCATATCTCCCTCTTGCCTTCCCACACCTTGGTCTGCGTCGCCGATAAGAAACATCCGATCGCTACAGGTATCCGGTATTACTCTAAGCACCCGAAAAATTCGAGTCTGAGCTAGTATGGGGCGCTCAGACGCGCTCAGACAATTTGCTGTACAAAATTTTGATCCTTGTGTTTGGATATGATACCGGTACTCCATGCCTCCTACTTGTGCTCGAGGACAGTAGTGCCCAACCCCCCAGGAACACAATGGTCTGCAGCACGATGCAGACAGCTCAACCCAATGTCGTATAATACATTGGAAAAAAAAAAAAAAGCTCGAAAAAAGCTCGAAAAAACCATGACAGCTCGTACAATCACTATCTCTACCTCAACCCTGACCTGCAAATACCCCCCAAGCCCCACCACCCCTAACCCCTACCACTACCACTACCCCAACTCGACTGCAGGGCCGACAGCTACGGCCGCCATTAGCAACAATATTCCTAAACGGCCTCCTGATGGTATCCCCGGATTGGGCGTCAGCTGAATTTCCAGTTCGGCTCCCCATGGACCTGCTTGTTCCTAACATTCGGTGTTTCTCCTTCGGGGGGACCACCCATCGAGCGGGGCGGGCGGAGCGATATCTAAGACTGCAGCTACAGACTGCAGCTCGTGACCTCTTATACCTTGTCGGGGCGCTCTTCCCCCCCCCCCCCCCTCCTTCCCCCCTTTCTTGTAGGAGGAGGGCATGCTAAGGCAAGGCATAATATTGGTATGATATTGACAGCGTCACCACACTCGGTAGCAGTACAGTATGCATAGCAAGACTCTTCCGCACCGGGTTCGATTCCCGGTCCTCGGCCTCCTGTCATGTCTTGCTCCCACGCATGACCACGAGGAGGGTGAGGTACTGACGCGCACACGGAGGAATGATGGTCGGCAGGTTTCGCCCCAGCGGGGGAATGCCAAGGGGTTGAGTCGTGTGGATGCTCGGTTCCCGCTACTGTGCCTTGACGCGCCGATGCTTGATGGGGGCAGGGGGCGGACTTGGTACTTTTTTCGCATGAGCCTACATTAAATTTTAATAGGATCGTGGGCAAACTGGGGATTGGTAGGGGTGCTATCTGCGCTATGTGGAGAGTGCTTGGGACTAGTACAATGATGGGCGATCAAGCTGTCTCCTAGAGGGAGACGGAGGGTGGCAGAGAGGTTTGGACATTTCATACAGATATAGTTGTGCAAGATATTCGAGGTTTAACCGGTATAGTGCCGGAACGGCTCCGCCAGCAAAGCCAGTTAAACACAACAGAAAAACCATCCATCGGTGAATGGTAGTGCCTAATTTCTCTCTAACTACCATGGGCTCACTTTCATAATGGACCCACTCGTAAAAAAAGGGGGGGGGTATACGATCAACGGAAACAAGCCCAATAAACCCATTATTATGATAGACTTGATATAGCTACGCCATCAAAGGGCAGAGAAGGTCTCGAACAAAGCCATAAAAATAAGGTAGAACAGGCCCCAAAAGAAATGAAATAGGAAAAAGTTAGGTATAATGCTATTGAATGCAGATATTGCTCAAGCGAAATCCCGATAAGGAATTTGATCTAGTCAAACCTCACGATTACAATTCGATCGCCAATTGGCTCCTCCAAGATTTCTCCCTTACGCCGAAGCTCTGGCTCCTTCCCATACACCCAGAACTTCTTGTTCATTTTATCCATGCGTGTTAGAACTCTATCACGAGGGGCTTCATTGAATCCTGGGACTGGCAACTCAACCATACCCCCCTCGGACGGAGTCAAGCCGTCATCAACGAATATGCAGGTATGATCATCCTTGACCCTCCCTAGGAATCTGGATTTCCCCTTCTTTGGCACTCGCTTTACGGGCTGAGCATCACGGACAGCGATCTTCCGTCCGACTTCAAGCTCAACTTTATACTTGGTCTTCATCAACATTCCCGGAGGCCTGAAATCTCCATCATTCACCCCAGGGACAAGAGGGTAGTCGATATGCTTTGATAGGTTCTCGATAAAGGCCTTCCCATGCCCCCCACTCGCATCAACCTCGGAGCCCAACACGAGGACCCCGGGGGACATCTTGCTAAAAAGCGCGTAGACCTTCTTGTTTACCCTCTCCTGGTTTTTGACCCAGAGGTAAGGAGGATAGTTCCCGGACTCGCTCGCTCCTTCAAGTGTGTCAAGTTCAACATCAGGGGGAAGATGTTCCAACTGATTAAGGAACTTTTGCAAGTCGCGGGGTCTTGTATAGTATGTGGGGGTTGGGTAAACGTCTTCATAGTCAATCTCGCCATTCTCGTTGGCGTAAGGGCTAGCAGTGCTATTGTGAATAATATTATCGGGAATCACTGCCCACTCTCTTCCATTGCGCCAATCTGAGATTGTGGAAGGTTGAATTGGAGATGGGCGAGCAGTGATAACCCAAGTTATCATGTTGACTGATTCACCCTCTTCAGTAATTCCAGGGATGCCGAGATCACCTTTCATTCGTAGTCTGACGACGTCTTCGTCAGGGTCCCAGGCAAATTTGTCAGAAGGCCCAACTTTAGATCTCCTGAGGTTTCTAACAGTGGTTCCGTCGTCGAAGTCGACCCAGAAAGATGATCTAGTCAAACCATTGGTAGTTCCAGGGAACAACCCAAGGCTGCGTAGAACAACTCGTTTGATGACAGAACACTCACTCCAGGTGCCATCGACGGGGTTAAACTGTGGAATGGCATGTACTTCAACCACAGGGCGACGATCTGTGCTAGGAGGTAGGAAGCCTAGGTAGAACACCTTGCCACGGGTATCGGGAGCAATTGAAAATGAGCTGGGTTGGGGGTAGAGAGCTTTCTTTCTAATCGTGAAATGATGTCCTGCCTCAGCACCATCCGACTGTTGAGAAATGGATGAAGTGAACGAGAAGCGCTTGTTGAGCTTGCTCGAGGATTTGCTAGCCTTCGGGAAGATGTATCCTTCAAGCCGCTGCTCGACAAGATCGAATTCTGCAATAGCATAGAATTCGTTGAGAGCTGTCTCTATGATGAAAGAATCACGTTCAGGCCATGTATGAAGCAATTTTCCACGATCCTGGGGCCTGGTGGAGAAAACAGCACAAAGACTATGAGGATGCTGAAAAAACGTTCTCGGTGGTAGAGGAGGCGAGGAGGAAGTACCCCAGCTTGATACACCAAACTTCAGTCCCAGAGACATGGAAGAGCTAGGGGAGCGGAAACATACGCCCAGTTCAACCAGGAGGAGAAGAAGCCAGCGCCTCCGCCAGCAATGGCCTGAGAGTTGCGGCCTTCTTGCGGCTGAGGATGGACATGCGCTTCTCCAATTACCAACAGCATCCCACGATTCGTCGACATACGAATACTCTCACCATCCCTGAGCTGTATATTCTCGGAGCGTTTCATAATACACTCCCCAAGCTCATTAGAGAGATTTATGATGGTATCGGCGACAGCATCACCCACTGGGTGACTTAGATCCTTGAGTACAATATCACCACGGGAGCTTTGGGACACAATCTCATGTTAGAATGATACCTACATAGACGAAAGCGCAAGCAAGAGAGCGAAAAATATATATATAGAAAAAAGGGAAAGAAAAAAGGCGAACAAGCGAAAAAAAAAAAAAAAAACACAAACACGCGGGGTGGGAGATTATACCGTTGATAGATCAACAGGTTCTGATTAGAATCCACAAGGAAACCATTTGTCAAGCTGGTAGACGCACGCGCTACTTTTTCAATAACCTCAACGTGGGAGGGTCTCCCTCGCTTCCAGTTCATGGACCTGAAGTAAGCAGCGTCAAAATCCTGTCTAGTCCGTCGCTGTTTACTGCATTCCGAGGATAATGGAAAGTAGAGCTTGTGGGCATAATGACACACTTCTTCTGAAGTGAAGTAGTTGTAGAAAGCTCGAGAGACCCGCCTCAGAGCAATCACATCACGCGATGAGAGAGACTCCAGGACAAAGCGGCACAGCTCCGGGGGAATGGTAACGAGGGTTGGTCCTTTCGGAGCAGACATGACGAAGGGATAGCCACACAGTAGGGGTGAAGAGAATGGACAGAGTGGAATAAGAAAAGAAAAAAAAGCAACAATGGGGAAATAGAGGAGGGAGGTGAGCTGCCTGAAGAGTAGAATCAAGTTCCTATAGTGTTTGTATCGTGAGTTTGTCGTGTGAGGGAAGCCTCACCACGGTGGTGGTGAGAGCGAGAGGTGGATGAGGGAGCCAAGGGCGGCTGACCTTTGCCGCCAAGAGAAAGTGAGATCGGGATCAGATAAGATACGGTAAGGAGTAAATTAATTCACCGAAAGCGGCAGATCTCAGTCCCAAGGGAAACTCTAACGAGACACCGGTAGCTTACCAAAGATTTGGTAGCTGACCGATGGCCAGGAACAGAATGCTGCTAAGGTGCCGGTGCTGGTACTCTATTCGGGCCCGAATCACCCCTTGAAGTTTTGTACTCTCAACCCAAGGCCTTGCAGAAACCAAGTGCACCGACAACTACCACACAGTATCATACCTAGCGCACCCAACAATAAAGTATATCCGGTTCTCGAAGACCTCACTCATCCGAATAGCTTAAAATATCGGTACCATATCGCAGCCAATTAGACGGCCGCCGAATCTATAAGCTGCCGGAAAACTATACATACTCGAGAAAAAAGTCCCGCGCAGGATTCCACAATCAAATAGACAATTCTCGTCACCACGACCAGATCCCCGATCCCATATTCCTTTGCCGCATTTTAACTGTTTTTTGGTCCTCGATGCTCTCTTTTTCTCTCTTTCCCCTCTGAAACAACAATCCACTGCGCCCTTCTTCCTACCGCTAATACCGGTACAGACGGTTCCGGACAACCAAAACCTGTCCTTACGGCCAATTTGATACAAAATTCCTGAATCGATGATGGCCGCTTAAGCCTTGAGGAGGTAAAATAACATCTCCCCTCGCAAGATTGTCTGGGGAGCGATTCGGAATCTGCCCATGATTTTTGTTTTTGTCCAAGGCCATGCAGGAGGCCATTGGCGCAGTGGAGTCCAAATAGAAGGTATTGCATATCGCCGTCAAGCAGCGCACTGCGACATGATTCCGTTTGTTAGTTTTAAACATATTAGTAAAGTAAAAATAAGATAGAAGATAGGAGATGGCGTTGAAAAGGGGCTCTCTTCAAAATTACAGGAGGAATTATTTTTAGAAGTTTTCTCTTCAATGCTGACTGACGGTTCAGTGTGTGCCCGGATTTCCCAAGAATCCTGGGTGGGCAAATTTTGGTTGACTGACACCATACCATATTACAAATCACCTCAACAAACCCCGGAATATCACAAACTTTGGACCCGCGTAGCAGGACAACCACAAACTCCACACTTGAGATCTCCAGTAGATATTTTCAATCCATCACCCTCTAATCATATATCCCCAGAGGGAACGTTGAAAGCATTAATTTGGGCAAAATCTGGACTGGTACTAAATTTGTAGTATGTTCCTTGCCAAATTAACAGTCATGAGGCTAACTGCAACAACCAATATCTTTCCATTATCGTTCCCAATCAGGGGTCAAGCATAGGCATCACTCCCATAGGCATCACTCCCGTATTAGGAAGTACTTGTAATTTGCTGCTTTCCCATGAAATCAGTAACTGAGTACCCCGGAAACACGTTATATGGCGAAAAGTCCGTGTGTACCTGAGCGCCTATAGAAGTTCTTACACCCCTATTTCTAGAGACAACTAACACACGTGTTTATTTGGAGTGCTTGGAGCCACACATACAATAAAGCAATCGAAAAACTCCTCCCTCCTAACGGTGAGCCGGCTTAGTCTACCTTACGTTCTGTTCGGGCATCGCGAGGTTATCGAGTCGTGCGGATTGGCAAGCCTTTGCAGTCTAATTGGTCGAGATTTGTTTGTGGTGCCTATCTTCTCCGCGAGCATGATACCGGTAATGGCAGATCCCGCAATGCTCAAACGACCGTAACCGGGGTTGTCCTACCGTACTCTCTTTCTCTTTCGTTTTCCTTTCCTTTCTTTTCTCTCATTTTTTTTTTTCCCTCGTGGAACTCCACAAGCACTCTCGAAATCCACCATCTCCTATGATACCACCGTGATCTCCGCAAACTAAGCCTTGTAGGGTATAGCGTATGAGGCTAAGTATATCCTCTCACTCTCAAGTACAAGTACTCGAGTACGGCAGTTAACGAGAACTGACAGATCCGGGAATACCGCATTTGGTAGCCGCCATTCGTTACCAAGTTGGCGTTGCGTTGGACAGGAGATGGTGTATTTCAGGAACAGTACTTGCACGGTATGTTTTCACTAAGGCATTTTTAATGTAATAATATTGTGGTGGTTATCATTGGGTCGGGAATAATAGTGCGCGATGCGATGCAAGTCTACCTGAGGCTTGGCAGCAACCGACATGGCTTTTGGACGATGATAACTGTACTCGTACCTTACACGCTTAGCTGTTTTATACTTACACCAACTTGTTACTCGAGTGGGTAACTTACATTCCGACTAACTTTAAAAATGGCCCAGTAGGGTAACACCGGAAAGCGAAACAGAATCACGTCTGTCTCTTCTGTGGGAGTCGGTTTTGACCGAAGGAAGGGCAAAGGTTGCAATTAGGCAGCAGCTTCGTCCCGAGACTTATTATGCGGAGAAACACAAACGGTGTGCTAGGGGTACAGTACCAGCTGTGGTGCCCGCTGCGGTGCCCCCAACGCTACCGCGGTCGCTAACCTTTACCCGCCCGTCCAGTAGGGTGGGTGATTCTTGGAGATCAGGACAATGAGGGGTCTAGCGGCTTGTTTGGTATTCTCCACTGTAGGTACCAAAGGTTCGTTTCTTGTCACCCCTGCAGATTTTTCTTCCCCCCACACAACATAATGGTAGCCTGTTGTGAACCGTTTTCCTAGCCAAGGCAAGATGCGCCCATCCGATGGGTGGGGTCAGAGGGGTGGGATAAGGGGGCGAAAAAAACTGCCCCTAGTACCGAAGCATTTTTGAACATAGCTATTGCATACTATCCAGATCCAAACAAAAGGACCAAATTTTGGCGCTATGCAATAGCAGTTCGTTTTAAAAACGCTTCGACATTACCAGTGGTGGGGCTGTAACACTCCACGCTTGCAAATCATTTGATCTTGCAGCTTGCAGCACGTACACAGAGGGCAGGCGGGGCCTGCACCACCACAGGAATTGTTTGGTAACGGAGGGTTTGTTATCCTAATACAGGAACGCT
This sequence comes from Tuber umbilicatum, assembly GCA_003313605.1. Classification (NCBI taxonomy): domain Eukaryota; kingdom Fungi; phylum Ascomycota; class Pezizomycetes; order Pezizales; family Tuberaceae; genus Tuber; species Tuber umbilicatum. The sequence goes on along the minus strand of QLOI01000027.1, from coordinate 67,992 downwards.
GTAAATCCAATTTACTAACTAGCCATACGGATCTGAGCCGCTGCTCGAACGAAGTGAACGGCGGGCAGCCTCGTCTCAGGGATGTGCAGAGCAATTTCGCATCTAGAGTGCTGTCAGATGGTTCCTACAGCCAGCTGCCATCTATGCCATCTAGTGCATGATTGGATACTATAAGTTAGCCTATTGTATGCTAGAGATACTGATGTCCAGGCACAAGATAGTTCGTGACGCAATTTTGGTCGACTGACCTTGGTTTGCTGGCGGTCACTGAATTGGACAAACCAGATACCCAGTTTAATCAAAGTAACCAGTGATCAGAGAAATGAGGTCTAAGAGCACTGTATACTGTGTGAACTGGGAAGAGGCGCTGTGCATGTTAAGTGTGACGGAGCTTTGGATGTGCAATTGCCCCTTGGGCCCAGTGGCCTGTCGTAAAAGGTACAAGCACCGTCAGCCCCCCGCTCAGGTGCAAGCACCCAAAACAGATTCTCATCTACTCTCGTACCATATATCATACTTGTGACATCAGTGATAACGCACCCCTCTCAACGGACCTACGGTAGCGGCGGTATCATTTTCTGCATCCAGGGGTTTCCAGCAGGTAGAACCTCGTGGCCTTATGATCACTAGAGGGCAGTGATAACGACAATGGGGCCGACGAGAGAATTTTGCGCATCTCTAACTATTGGGGTGCCATTTATTGCTTCCTCAGCTGGAAGGATGACGCAGTGCAGCTGATTGTGGCCCAGTGTCTGTTGAAACCCTGCTAACAATCGAAGTACCAAGTTCCAGCAGCGACGAAACTGTCCTCATCATGTGCCAGAGAAGCTCCACGATTAACTCTTCTCTTCTCTCGCGTAGCGTAGTAAGGGTAGGTATGCGCGTGGCCGGATTTGATCAATAGCAATCGTTCCCTGACACGTCTGCTAGAGCAGTTCACAAACCCTTGATCACTACCATCTAGACCGCCTGACCCGCAGCTGTCTAGAAACCCAATGAGAACCCGAAATCCATAGAGTGAAAGCTCCGTGATGCTCTGTCTTGTGCGCTGGGGGGATTAACAATAGAAGTTGAGCTTAGACCCGTCCTGCACTTGAGATAAAGTTGACAATGATCACCATAACCATAGCTCTAGTACCTTAGCTCCCTGTACGAGTGTTGCCTGATTGGGCGATTAGTAGCTTAGTTGCAGGAAATAAACAACCCTCCGAAGAAATTTCAGGAGAGAAATAACCTTCGACTAGAGGGCCGTTGAATGGCGGAAGACGTGGCATCACATTCAAACTATAGTAAAAAGAAAGACATGTGTCATGTGGATCATCAGGGAGCTCTTACTTCCCCTCGTTCCTACAAGAGACTAGGATGTGATTTCAGCGACGTGAGATTCTCGCCTCGAAAGGCTACTGTTCTAGCTTCCAGGTTCCAGTAACTGCTTCTCTCTATCACATCACTCCTGCACCTCGCCATAAGAAGGAAGGAAGCCATAGCTCAAATACGAGATGCATCATCACTAGAGTTAATCAGCAAGAACCGGTAGTTATGCAGTGCTTTGGGGGCGGATGAATCTCGCCCCAAGATTTTGTGCGCGCATGGTGACTGGGTCGAAGGGGAAACAGACAGAAGGGGTGTAGTCATGGTACATAAACCCTGAAACACAACTTCTAGCACATAATTATTATATCATATCGGAGGGACTGATCGGGACGTGTGCATGATACGCTCTGCGCCCTGAACTGTAGCTCGCTCTCTCGCACTCTTTTTTTTCTGTTATTTTTTTTTTATTTTTTTTATTTTTTTTTTGAAAGAACGAGCCTGGGGGGCGGGTAGCGATGAATTGGATGAGCGAGCAGTGAGTCTGCATGTCGAGGATAAAGCAGCACGCCCCGGGGTCCCCATAAGCATGAGCCTGCCGTACAGCGAGCCTTTGCCCGAGAATGGAGGTATTGCATGTACTAGCACAAGGGAGCAAAACCAAGATGGTTTTTTTTTTTTTTTAAAAAAAAAAATTTCTTACCCCTCACCCTTTTTTCTCCTAAAGGAATTAATGCCCGGTGCGGGCTGCCCGGGCATCATAATAGTATACTGTACCGTATACTATTATTATATTATCATACAAAACGGTCATCCCGGGAACAATAAGGCAGGTACCCTAGTTATTCGATTAATAGATGTCTCACCGTAGGGCAAACAATACCGACATACGTTTGGGCGGCCTCAAACCATAAATTGGGGTGTCCGCTCCGCGTTGCCCACAGGTGTGTCAATCGATTGTGGATCCTGTTCTCGAGAGAGCGTGTACTCCAGACGGTGCAGGAATTGCTTCTTTTTTCTAAAAAAATAAAAATAAAAATAAAAAAAATAAAAAAGAGTAGATATTTGGCGTAGGATTAATTGCAGGAGGGGCTAATAAGATCAATAGGATGAGGTGGGGGGAGGGACAACAGGGGGTGCCGAAAGAGCGGATACACAGGGCAAGGTGGATCGGTGGACGGATGGTGTGAAAGAGGTGAAGTGAGACGGGTCCGCGTCGAGAGCTGTCCTCGGGCATGCGTGCAGTATCATACCCAAGTTAAGGGTATATGCATGCCTGGGGTGCACATAGGAGGGGGAGGGGGGGAAGGGGAAAGGAGGGATGGTATGGTGGAGGGACCGATGAACACCGATGGGGGGGGAAATTGGTTTTGATCTGGCTCCTGGAGCTCCGGGGGGGGGGATGCACAGTACGTACTGTACGAGTACTGGTACTGGAATGTTGATGATGGGCAAAAGCGACCCCCACGCCACACGAAGGCTCTTTCGTATACCCGGTAGTATGATATAATATCACACCCCACTAGGCGGTATTATGCGATTCCAGCGCTGCTCCAGCACAATGGGAGAACCAACGAGCGACCTTTCAGGAAAGGGGCTTATACTCGAGTAACGTCAAACGTTTCTGCTCGAGCGCCCTATCTTTTTCCTCTCGACTTAACCGAGATCGTACTCGAGTGACTTGGTTCTAATCATAAACCATCCAGTTCAGCCCTCGCTCGCTTAACCCATCGACAGGCAAACTTCTAAAGAGAGTCTTTCGCCTAGAATCGCCAATCATTGAGAGGGATGGGGAAATGAGGAATCCGATTCCACGCTCCCGGGTCAACTGTTTTAAATTTCCCCCGTTTGTTTTTCCTTCCACTGTAACCGGCCCCCTCCTCCCCGCTTCCACCATTTTTTACCGTAATAAAAAGCCCGGCGGTTCCGGATATAGGCGCAATTGTGTGTGAAAGTGTGACAGCCATACATAAAGCCATCCCCAAGCAGAGACAATTTGGGACTAAACCCCGTCTCCGCTCAGTACCCCGGCAACCACCGGTTCCCGCGTCCCTACTGCTGGAACCAATAGTCCCACCAAACTGGCTTTGATGTCCCGAGAAACTGGGAGAGACCGGCACATCCTTAAATGCTCGAGCAGTAGAACTTGTATCATCCCTGGCCCTTGTAGAGTTGCCATGCCTTTTTCTGGTACCGTACTTGTACTCGAGTACGGTACGTACCCTTCCACCCCTTGTCGTAACATTCTCTCTCCCCCACCCTCACGGGTCACACCCCGGTAGAGGTTATGAGAATAAGCCCCCTCCTCCTCTACTCGAGTATGATACCTTACCGCCTAACATTTCCGGCATTCTAGTCCAACACACAAAACACAGGTACAGTAGAAGAAATGAAGCGAAAAAGCCTGTAGAAACGAAAAGAAAAAAGAAAAAGAAAAAGAAAAACCGCCAAGGATGAAACCCACAAGATGCCAAGAGAAGTACCAGTAATGAGCTCCCGGGGGGGGGGAGGCAAATCTAATATAACCCAAAAGTAAAAATATAAGGTAATTCCAAAAAAGGGAAACTATACACTATAGTAATTAATGGTCCCATTCCATCGCGCCCCGTCCTTGAACGGTTTGGACGATCCTCCGTCCCGGTTACCATGTTCTGCCCCTGTGTCCTTCTCTATGCTCAGGTCATACCTGCTTCGTCCTTTGCTGATAGTTGGCTGCTGTAGTTGAACGTTGTGCGAAATCGAACATGAGCGACTTTTCTTTGCGCTTTGGCCGCGATGTCGTTTTACTTACGCCGTCCTTGCTACTCGTAACGGTACGGATCCATGAATGAAGCAAAGCAAAGCACGAGTGTGCAAGTACTTGAGCACAGCACGCGTAATGCAAGCACAGAATGGAAAAATAAAAAAAGGGTTTGGTTGCCCTATCATTGTCGCCGTGGATATCCCCTTTCTTTTTTTTTTCCTTTCCTTCCAAGGTACCCCACTCCCGACATGGCCCCAGCCGATTGGGACCGGAGGAGGATGGAGGGAAAGATAGAGGTTGGCGGTGACCGAGAGACCCCTATGTGTCACCAGAGCTATCGTACTGACACTCACCAATGTGCCTTGGTTGGATTTTGCCTCCGCTTTATCGGCGGCTGGGAAATGATATAAAGCAGAGGGTCAGGACGCGCATTGTCAGAACACCACCAACAGTTGACCCCTCTTCGAAACCCGATTATCAATATAGCCATCCTCAGGCACTGCCAATCTCCCCCCTTACTCTCTTCCTCAAAAGTCTCTTAGGCCGAACTATCAATTCCAAACTCCCAACTCCGGGCTCCCAGATTCAAACCAATGGCCACAACAAACTCGCGCTCGATGCAACGTACATCGCCCATGTGTATAGCTGAGCAGGCGCAATACATCACTCAGCCCGCCAGCGTACCATACGTTTCGAGGGTGATGTCTTTGGAGATTTGTAGGCTACGATACGTAAGCTCGGGCCTTTCTCAGCAAGAGGCGTACGCAAGCTCCAATGCCCAGGAGCTAGACACTTCCGCTATACAGATGCACAACTTCGTCGCAGAATCATCGGAAGATACCCCATTTGAGCGTTTTTTAGTCTGGGATCCTGTCTCTGATCCAAATATCGTGTATGCGCGGCCGGCAATCGCAGAGGCCATCAGGAGAAATATCGCCGCCGCTGCTGCATTGAATGCTCTCCCAGAACCAGAAGAGAGCGAGGGCGATGCGGGAGAAGAGGAACAAGATAGCGGAGAAGGCGACGACGCTGGCAGCGGAGAAATGAGCGACGATGGCACCGGCAGTGATGACGACGATATGGGAGGAATTCTAATCGAGGGGGAATGATCAATCGTATTTGTGTTGTGCTATCGATCAAATCTTGTTGAATTTATGGGAGACATCCGTTAGTTTGATTTCTTAGTTGGCTTGGTGTTTATTTCCTGGGTGAAGTAATGTAACTGTCTTTGGAGTCCTGTTTTTCCTAAACATTGTTATGATACCTGTCTGTCAGAGCGTAATGAAGAAATACACAAATTTAACAAGTGTCACGCGAGTTCCTCACCAGAGATAACAAGCGTAAGATTAATCGGTTTTCATTTTGTTAGCAGGTTTGAAAGTATACCGATATATCGTTCGCAGTCATATGCTAAAAAGAAATGTATAAAAAATGGGGACTAAAAACCCAAAACTCCGTGTATTGATAAAATTAATAGATTTGCATGATTGAATCGATTGTATGATACTTGAGCAGTGAGGAAGAAACGAAAGAAAAAAAAGACAGCCAGTTCACCAAGAAAAACCCCATCATGCAGAAACCCGAAATGAAATAAAAAGGAGAGATATTCACTTTCCGTCACCGATTGTTTAGATATCGATCTCAATGCCAAAGTCATAATTCGCAATAACATCGTCGACACTGGCACCAAGTCTCCCTCTCCCCTTCGTAGAAGAGCTAAGAAAACCAACGCCATCGGGGTCGGCTTTCGACTCTGCATCAGTTTGTGAGTCCCCGCTAGCGTTCTGAGAGTCCCCCCCTTCCTTTTTACCCCCATCCAGATTATGCCTGGTTTTGGCGATTGTTTTAACCCGCATGAAGGGGTTATGGACCGTAGCGGTCCTGGCCGCTCTCTTCTCTTCAATCTCAGCCCTGCGTATCTCGGCAACATTCTTTTTACGATTCGCCGCATTGAGCTTTGCTAGGCGCTCCATCTGTGATTTGGGGACTACAAGACTCTTGCCATGTTGATCGCCAAGGTCCTGAAGCTCTTTGTCAATACGAGCGACTTCAGCCTCATCACCTTTAAGCTGCGCAGCCTCGCGGGCGTCACGCAAACGGCCACGCTTGAGGACTATATTGACAGTATCCACTTTGTCTGAATTGCGTTTTCGAATCATCTCGTTGACTTCGTCTTGGGTAAGAACACGATTATCAAGTTCACGAAGTTCACGGGCTTTTCTCTCCACCAAGGATAGGGGCGGCATGGCGCAGTGGTCAAACTCCATTTGTTTCTTGAACCGGTTCAACTCGGCCTTCAATGTGTTAGCCTACCGTTATGGGCGTGATCACAAACAAGCATACCTCAGTAACTGGGCTGTCTGACATAAACTCCATACCAAAACTTTTCTCGGCCAATCCTTGCGAAACACGTAAATGTTGATCGGTACGACGTTTGCCGTCGAGCATATTATAATATTTTCCACTCACAAAACCTAAAAACGATATTAGAATAAATCAAGAAGAATCGAATAATCAACTCGCCTTTAACCCGGCCGAGACGATATGATGTAGATCCCGTCTCTCGATCAAAGAGAGATACACGGACAAAGCAATCTGGATACACATTAGCGCATAAACACATCTCTCACTACGTCACCGAAATTACCTGTGACAACTTCCTCGAAACCAGGATAATCGCAAAGTTTTGCTAACCCAGTTCGGCCAATCCTAGCTTTATTCACGTCTGCAAGAACGATGTCTCTATCATCCTCTTTAACGTAAATCTCTTCAGTATAGCCAACCTTATCCTCGTCATCTTCATTGATACTCCTCCTCCTTGTTCGAGTATCCTCTTCGTCGCCAGTTTGTTTGCCAGACCCGGCAGCACGAGTGATACGCTCCTCTCGGATCTTCTTGAGCTCATCCAACTTACCCCTCTTGGTGGTTTCTTCGGTTTTTTTAGGCACACTCTTGGTCCTAGTAGATCTGCGATTGGCCCCAGATACAGATGTTCCGTTCACCTTGTCAGCCGTATTCCTCGATTTGAGCAGGTTGCGAAGGTGGCGATCCTGTTGAGCGCGTTCGATCAGACCGGCACGCTCTGCTAGCAAAGCCTCCCGATCGATTTCATTCATTGCAAGTAACGCGCTCATGTCTGCCTGATCCTTGTATTTGCCTTCCAGTGGGTAGAGATCCTGGACGCTATCTTCCTCGTCAGAGGAGGATTCAAGATCCATAGATTCTTCAGCCTCAGATCGAGAGCCTTCCTCTGAGGAAGACGGAGCATCCGACAGGCCAGAAGAGCTGTTAATAGAATCGTCAACTCATCTTCAACAAGCAGAGAATGTGTCTTCGAGATAGCGAACAGCCCCTAAGGGGGGTACGAAGATCCAAACGAGAACATAGGAAAATTTTCATGTCCATGCCGAAAAGGGGGAAAGTATACTCACTCTTCATCGCCTTCGTCATCGCTGTCCCTTCTTGTTTTTTTCTTGCTTGTCTTTCGAACAGTAGGCTTAGCTCTCTTCTTCGCGGGAGAGACAGAGCTTGGGGAGGACGTTCGTTTACGACGCGGGGGTGAGGAAGGCTTGAAATCATCTTCGTCTTCCTCACCCGCAAGCATCAGTAGTTCATTATCGAGAGACATGGTGAGAACAAGTAGATTGTGAGAACTGGTAGTAGGACAGGGAAGGGATAAAATATAGAAGACTGAGAACAAGGAGGGAACTTTAGCAGTCGTCGCTAAGGTTGTAACCAAGGTTGTGTCTGTAGGGGCTGCGGTTGAGAAAGGAAACAAGAAGGCGCGAAGTTGTCGAGGGAATACAGGTGCGAGTAATTTACGGGTCCAATTGTATGGCGGGTTTAACTCGCGGAGTCGCGGTTGGTTGGAAACCGAGATGCCCTGATTAGTCATTCTAAGGATCAAGTCAAGGGAAGAGTAGCAGCAAGTAGTCTTCTTACCGTACCAGAATCCCATTGTGTCTTTGCATAAGGTACTGTACAAGTATAATTGATTGCGTTGAAATCGACTATCAAACCCCCACTAAATCATTCAGCACAGTACTCGAGTACTGTACACCTTCTTTACCTCCAGCTCCTCCTGTTTACCTCCCTCACTCAGAAATACCCCGCAGACCAAAATAAGAAGCTCGCTCCACTGCATTCCTCCAGATATCCCTACAGGAATAGGCTATTATGACGACTAGAAAATTCTCCCCTCTGTTACCACGTTTACGATGTTGGCAACAATCTCAATTTCCATATACCTCCCCCTCCAATTTACACGCTCGTCGACTAGTATCAAACAAAGCAGCAAACACCTCAGAAACCGGGCCCAGCCCGAAGTCTCGGCCTCTCACCGCAAAGGAGCGAGAATTTCTTCAGAGCGCAGTGAGCAGCCCCTTCAACATCAGTACCACCCGACCCCCCCAATTTTTACCTAACTTTATTTTCAGATTCGTGTAAATCAAGCCGGTGAACTAGGGGCGAATCTCATTTACGAAGGGCAGTATGCAATTCTGAAGCGCGACCCCCGCCTCAAGCCTTTAATCCGACATATGTGGGATCAAGAAGTTCATCACCTTGAAACCTTTAACAAGCTGGTTGCTAAACACCGTATCCGCCCCACTGCTTTACGCCCACTATGGAACGTAGCGGGATACGCTCTGGGGGTTGGAACGGCCCTCCTTGGCGAGAAGGCGGCAATGGCATGCACGGAGGCTGTAGAGACAGAGATTGGAGGTCATTACAATGATCAACTAAGGACACTGTTGGACATGCTCAAGGATGATAAGGATTTACTCCAAAATGGCGAATTGAAACAGCTCATAGACACAATCAGGGAGTTTCGGGACGATGAGTTAGAGCAGTGCGTTCCTTTGTCTGGCGTCTAAATTTTCAAAGTATTTTACTGACAAGAGCTATCTAGCCTTGACACTGCTGTTGAGCACGGCTCGAAGGGCGCTGAAGGCTACGACCTCCTTTTCAATGCTATCAGAGGTGGATGTAAGGTTGCCATCTGGCTCAGCCAAAAGATTTGATATCCGAACGCCCTCAAAGCTGTATCATGTTTTACGTTCGGTTTGGTTCCAATTTGCAAATACTGTAGACGTCCATTCATTGTACTGGTAGTATATTTTCCCATCCCTATAAAATTCCTCGTGCCGCCATAGCGAAGTCCCGGCATGTGCAATGCCAGTGCACCTGCCAACGAATACAATAATGGGCAACCATAAATAATCTGAATACAAAATCCAAGTTTATGCCAACAAACTCCACAAGCAAAAATTTACCGTAGATCCCGTAGAACCCAGTAAGAGCGCCCCCGAGTTTGCCCTCCTCCGTGTTGCCTATGGAAGGATCTTTATACCAATCTTACCGTCCTCGTCCGCTCCGGAACACTCATTCCGGGTCCGACTGTATCATCCAAAAGGATCAATGACCTGTTCAGCATATACTGTCAATATATGGTATTTCACGGAAATGGCACTAAAATAAAAATACTAGTATTTCTGGAAACAAATGTGTTTTCCCTGTCCCAGTTCCCTAAAACCCAGTATTTTTTTTGTATCATAAGCGAAACCTTATCTGGTGAATAGGCTTTGATCTTTAGTGCTATGAGTTAACAGATGCTCGTAAAGTACGGGGACAAATCTTTTCGTCTGATGCCCTCCCTATACCAGAAACAGACATTTTCAAGCAGACAATTCTCAACACTGCATATATGATAACACCTCAGATTGTTTTATAACCTAGGGAATGACTATCTATTTCTATCTCTATATGTACAAGTGTAAGGGATCAAAGCTGTCTTCATTGTTCATGATTGTATCGACCAATGTGAAAGTGACCTCAATTTTTGTATAGGGCTCTAAATATACGGCCCTGTACCATACAAAAAGATAGCCGGCAACCGATACCCGATACCTAAACAACCCCCTCTCCATCACTATAATATTCACTAGGGGTTCTGTAACATTCTTCATATTATCTATGGGTTTGTCAATGGATGGACAAATTTCCACTGATTCTCATAAACATTGGGTGGGGAGAGAGTGTGGTGAAGGCGGGCACTCCTGGTGTAAGAAGGGCATCGGACCGAAAGATCCGCCCTAGTACCGTAAATCACCCAGTCCTACAAGGCATGACTGTTGTGCGTTTTCCAGCATACAAATCCTTTATCATCTTTCATCACTCAATAATACCAAAATATAAGAGTTGGGAGAGATTGGCTGTTCTCATATTCTGATGATACTTGCGCAATAAAATGAATTACTAGTATGGATGAGAAGGGATAGTTGAAAACCATAACATGGCTCTGCAGTATGGCCTAAAAAAAAAAATCATTCTTTCCTCCCTAATACCTTCATACGTGCTGCAGGAAGAAAATACTGTTGTAAAAAAATTCTCGAGTATTTTTCAGAAAATGGTACTGTACAGAACCTGTGACATGCTAAACGCTAGGCAAAACTAAAATAAAGGTACTGCGCGAAATGTGCCAGGAAAACGGAAATAAGCTGGCATTTTCGGCATGCCGAACATTGTGCAAAACAGATGTTTGATTACATGGTCCTGGCATCCCGCGTGCCCGCTGGGAAGGCAACCAAGCATGTTTCTTCCCAGCAACCCCGCCACCAAATACTTGGTCAAGGTATCGCTCCCACAGTGCAGACCCCGTCTCTTCCTTTTCCATGGGCTCTGAAACCGGGGCCGCAAAATGTGTTAGTACCGGTATACCTGCAAGATAATAGATAATGCACTATCCGCCCTAGTACCAGGAATATCCATACAGTAAGTAGAACATGAATCATAAGCAGTCGTTCGAGCTCCAGCCCTGGCTCAAGAAGCGCAAACAATTCTCGAAAATAAGAAATGAGTTGACGACATACTAAAATGTTTGGCAACTGGTGGTGGAGATCGAGGGCCTTCACAGATACAAATTATAACTGCGCAAGCCACTCTATTGCTGTCGCACATTATTCAAGAATCTGCTAATTCTTCACTCCAAAGAGCTCTAAAATCTTGTCAATAGTGGTATTACCACCACTTATGACGACCCCCAAATTCACATCTTTTCCTTGAGCAAGCTTCTGCATCTCCTCTTTGAATTCTTTGTTGTAGAGTGCCACAGCGACCGGCACAGCAGAGCTAGGTTCGATCAAGATCTTCATCCTCTCAACCACCAACCTCATGGCCAACTTGATCTCCTCCTCACTAACAGTATACACACCAGAAACGTAGCTCTTATCGCTAATAATCCCCCAATTGACCAACCCAACCGGAGTGCGTAGGCCATCAGCTATTGTCAGGCTCTTCACACTATCCACCCTCTCCCCATCCCTCAAACCCCTCCAAGCATCATCCGCGCCCTCCCTGGGCTCCGCTCCAAAAACCTTGACCCCAGTTCCCTTACACGCAAGAGCAATGCCGGCAAGCATTCCCCCGCCCCCACAGGGCGCAATGATCACATCCAATGACATCCCGAGCTCCTCCACCTGCTCAGCCAGCTCCACTGCCATGGTGCCCTGTCCAAGTACGATATGCGGATGATCGTAGGGAGGCACGAGCACCGCCCCCGTCCTCTCCTGGACCACCCTGACCTCAGCTTCTCGTTCTGCGGACGTGGACCCCGAAAAGACCACCTGCGCCCCGTACCCTTCCGTCGCGGCGATCTTGGACGGCGTGGATATGCGCGGCATGACGACGAAGCAGGGTATATTGAAGCCTCTTACCGAAGAGGCCTCTCTTGCCGCAAGTGCGAGCGCTTGCGCATGATTACCTTGCTTTTGACGTTAGCCCCGAGCTCCTCCATTGGGGGGTTAGGTTGGTTGGATAGGGGCGTGAGGGGCAATGAGGAGGAGGACGAGGAGGAAGAGGAGGAGAGAGCAACCCGAACTGTGAGTCACAACACCCTTTTGCAATTCCTCATCCGTAAGCCGGGCAAGGGCATGTGTTGCTCCGCGAATCTTGAATGCGCCGATCTTTTGGAGATTCTCGCATTTGAAGAGTAAGTTGATGTTCGTATCACCCGACGATGCGAGCTTCGATAGTGTTGTAGAGGTAAGTACGGGAGTGCGGTGGATGCGCGACTTGATCAGTACATGTGCTTCTAGCACGGATTCTCTTGTAAGTGGAAGTTGTACCGACGACATTACTTTTTTTTTTTTTTTTTTNNNNTTTTTTTTCCTCCCACTTTTTCCACTTTTCTTCCCCCACTCTTCTCTTTTCTCAGACCTAACTTTTTTTTCCAAATCTTTCTTTCTTTTTCCCTTTCCCTTATCTATTGCCGGTATGCTCTATCCCCCCTAAGTCTCAAAGAAGCGACAGAGCAGGGGAGGATGTGTACGGGACAAGTATAGTACTCGTAGTGCGGGGATGAATGGTTGCCGGTGGTGATGGTCGTCGTTCAGCACAGACCCTCTAGCCTTACATTCAGGGAGGGGAGGTCACAATTGAGTTTTTCGACAAGGGTCTGGACATCTCAAGAATCATCCGGTGTCACTCGCGTGCGCCTGCAGAGAGGCGATCCTTGGTGCGCGCACCAGGCACATTTCCCGTCAGGCCCCGACCTCCCTCCCTCCCAAAAAAAAAACAGCTTGCGTGCATGCATTACTCGTACCAACATCAACTTCAAGAACTGTCTCATACCACCACTACTCTACGGCATTCTAAAGATGTACAAGACTATGGACGTGTGAATCTGTGCGCAATGCCCCCTGGTTGATTTTTTTTTTCTTTTTTCTTCTTTTCTTTTCCCTTCAAGGCACGGCGGCGGTACAGTCGGTTCTGTCTGCGATAGCCAAGTTAAGTGCAGCACCGTACAAGTATCCGAGCCTCTAAAAATACTAGTACGGTACTTGTGTGTGAGCAAAGTTATTCCTTTCTCTTGTCGGTACCGGTTCTCGCTCGATGGCTTCGTCCTCGCCCTGACGCTCAGGCCAACAACGACGGCGACTCAACCGCGATCACCGCAACGACAACGGCAACGGCGCTCAAAGACACCGCTAGAAAGAAGAAAAAAAATTCGTATGATAGAATAAAATAAAATAAAAACACAACACACACATCAATTATTACAAAACGAGCTAGATAATAAGACGGCAAACCAAAAAAAAAAAAATTCAACGGGTCGGTTTCCCGTAGCGTTGTCTCTGCCACAACGCACTAATTGAGCATCCCGTTGCTCACGCGGCCGGCAACGAAAGATCGTAGTGGTTGGACCCCGTTTGGCCCCGTTGATACCGGTCCTGATCCCAATTCTAGGCTAGTGGCTTTAAATATATAGGATGCAAGTGGAATGCTAAAGAAGAAGAAAGAAAGGGTGAGAGGGTTGAGTTTCTGCAGGTTTCTGATACTATCACCTTGCCTTTACTTTCTGCTAATGCAGTGTCTTTCTGGTTTGAAGCCTTAGTGATATATACCGATTGGAATAAAACATGCAAGAGCTTATGCATTGGCTACAGTAAGATTAAGATTTCTTTCTTTCTTTTTTCCTTGACTTAGAACCTGCTCAGCTGATAGACAATTCATGATAAAATCATACAAGCACTTGCATATTATTTATTAAAAATAAAATAAAAAAGCGCTATATACCTCATTCTATTCTCACAGAGTAATCTAGGGCTTGCAGCTACTTATACACTGGCATGCTGATTTATGTGTCACTTTTTTATTAATTTTATAATTAAATGTTTCATTAGTCTAATATGCTTCTAACCTATATTGGAGCAAAAATTCCAACAGATATTAGTATAAGTTACAGTTAATGAACAAGAAGTCTCAAATAGTCTCCCTTTTCTTTACTATACACTAATAAGAAAAAATTAACTGAGGAATTCTTATTTTTTTTCTAATACTTTAAATCATTTAAAGAGAATAAAAAGTATCATTAATTACTTTTAGATTAATTATAGCGACTACTAATAGTAAAAAATTAGTATAATAATTATAAAATATTTTAAAAAGTACTTTGTTCTACTAGTTTATATTTTGTTTACTTTAATCAAGCATCAAATGGACTAGAATAGTGCTTGTTAAGTAGTAGAGTTTTGTGTAACATACATCTACAAATATTTATAATATCGCTACAACTACTCCTAGCTACTATGTTCAATATTTATTAAAACTATTCTATACTATGATTCAGTATTATTTTAACTTGTATCAACAAGAATACTATATGTCTAGTTCATAGTACAACTTGAAATATTCTTATTTCAAGTTTATTGTTTACATGTTTACTACTATAAAAAATTCATGGAGTTCAACTTTATGAAAACAGACTCAATACTTTTAATTGTTTTTATTAAGCTTCCCTAGTAAGAAATTTAACTTAATAAACTATTAGTTTCTTGATTTAATTTCTACTTACTTGCTTTATAGAAAAAAAAGTGCTACTAACTGTTATTTCTGTACTCTACTATTTCTCCTCTTTACAATTGTTAACACTATAATAGTAAAAGATTCTTACAATACTTTACTTATCAGCCTGAAAATATATAGGCTTGTCATAGTATTGTTGTTGAAAGGAAGGGGTTGGTGTACAATGGTTCAAATGCTCAGACTCCCGGCCACCGGCAAACGGCAAATCTCAATTTAAGATGTTTGACCCCAATGCAAGAAAAACCCCTTAACGCGTCTCACGAACAAACTCTCTAATAGTCCCACTCGCATCGGAATTCCCC
>QLOI01000027.1:41828-53255 GCA_003313605.1 Tuber umbilicatum | reverse complement strand
GGGGGGGGAAGAAGAAGAAAAAAAGGTCGTTGAGGTAAACCGTGCCCGTAGTCATTTCTCGTACTGAGCTAGAACCCCGCACAAGAAACAACCGAATTGATATCATACCCAAAGCTCTGACCCCCAATTACCTTTGTAATGAGCAATTCAAACGCTCCACCGCAATTTAAACCCTCCAGCGCCCATAACTGGCCATCACAACTTCCTCCAATAAACTAACGGACGCGAAAGAGCTAGCACTCGGCCGAACACGCCCCCGGAACCCACGAGCATGCACCGCGTTCTCGGGCCCGTCCACCTTTTTGCTCCGGTGGAGTATTGTGTGATGTTGCGAATCGTATCGGTAGTTTCACCGGGATCCCCGGAAAAGCTAATCTAATAAGCGGTGGAGGGGAGATCCGGTGCGCACGATAACGGGTCCGAGCGGAGTATATAAAGTGGAACAACCATCCGGCGGCGTGGCGTGCTTGCGGATGGATAAAATTTTAGGCGAGAGTTTTTTCTCGGTGGGAACGCACTCATGTTGGAGAGTGAGCTGACTTGGATGGAGATATAAGGGGCGTGATGCCCTTTTTATCGCCTCTCATTTCTTCTTGTTCCGGCTCGGCTTTTTCGTGGATGAGCTTTCACGGAGCTATACCGTGGAGTTCTGGATGTGCTTCGGGGGTTATCAGAGGGGTTTTTGGGAGGTATTCGATGGAGTGATGTGGTCACTCATCTCGGACTTTTGCTGGACTATTCAGTTGTCTTTCGACTTGGGGGGGGTGGAGTTTTCGTCTGCTTGGCTGGGCTGGGTACTGAAGCATCCGGATCGTAGTATCGCGTTTAATACTGTGACAAGGTCCTGAAATACAGGAGCTGACCCCTTTGTCTGGGAGAGCATAACTTACCTTGACCCTTTTGCTCCCGCCTCATACTATTCGATCGCGTCTGGTGGATATCAGGAGAGGTTTGGTCGGTTGGCGGTACGGTAGGCTCGGTGAGAGGCCAGGTCCGGCAGCAAAATTTGGTGATAACAAACCCTCACCCTTCACTCCCACTTGTTTTTCAAAGATGCTGAGCATCCAGCAATGTCTTTTCATCTTCCTAATCATTCCCTAGTCTCTGGCTTAAGGATTCGGGATGACAAGGAAATCTGAGTTCAACAGGCGGCCTCGGGTTAAGCGATTGACATCTTATGACTGAAGGCGAATTTTAATTTTTACCCAAAATCGTCTCTGAAGAGCGGGAGAATTACGACACCAAAGAAAAACTTCTCCCAGAAGGCCAATGCCGTACTCAGAACTCCGGCAGTCTTAACCTGACAAGAAAACCCTTCCGTCACCAATTATCACTGCGTCCTCCCGAACAGTTCCCGGAAAAAATGTCCTTTGCGGAAGTCTTGGCTCTTCTAACCGCTGTTTGCTCAAGCCCTACATCCAAGTTTTCAACAGCAGTGCACCTTAATTTGGGCTCTTCAGAGCCAGAATTGAGGTCAGGGAATAATGTCATTTAGATGGTTCGAACTCTCAATAGGACCAAGAGATTTGACGGGAAAAAGACGGCCATAATATTATGATCATAGACGGAAATCTCCTTCACTACAGGTAAAACGGGGGCAATTAATACATCAATATCCGTCGTGCTCGGGTGTATCCACTCTTTAGGCGGAGGGGGAGGCCCTGGCAGACACCGGAGATGCATGCAGGGCCGGACAAAAATCGGGTGACATAACCCTTGTCTATGCAAATACCCGGGAAGAGGTTTCTGTTCAGGGCAGTGATTATTCTGCGGTTTAAGCTAACTTAACTGTCCGCTGACCTTCTTATGGGCGTTTGTGGAGAATCTTGAAGGATCAGCGGAAATAGTTTTCCGATTTTTTTACTAATACCCGCCGTGAGAGATTGTAAATAGGTGAAACTAACTTTTAGTGGGCTAAGTAAGAAAAAACACTCGCTCGGGCATGTACGTTTGTCTTGGCCTTCCTTCCCCGCAGCCATCCAGGGTAGGAAGAGAAAAAAGTCCTCCAAACCACACAAAATTTTTTCCATTCCGGAGGAAAAAAAAGTGAAAAGAAAATCGTAAAAGAAACTACTTATTTTGTTTTCCTTCGACGTTTCTTCCTCTTTGGTCCCTTCATACCCCCCCCTCCCCCACTCCTTCCTCAAGAACCCTCACACCTTCCAAAATACCCAATGGCTTCACGCACTTTCACTAGGGCCTTGCGCTCTTCTGTTTCTCGTCAATTTGTCGCTCCCGTACAGAAGAGGACTATTGTCACCGCTTTCAGTGCTGCCAGAGCTACCGTCGCCGTCACTCCCCGTTTTGTTGGCGTGCCTGTTCAGCAGAAGAGAGGGGTTAAGACAATTGACTTTGCTGGTGTTAAGGAGGAGGTTTACGGTTAGTTATCTGTGATGATAGCGATTCCTGATTGGGTTGAATTGCGGGTTTGTGCTAACCTTTTTTTTTTCCGCTCAGAGCGTGCGGATTGGCCCAGGGAGAAGCTTCTCGTAAGTCATTTCCGGCATGATTCTCCACCCTTCGTGGTTTCAGTTAAGATATTGATGTTCTACTTGTTCTTGGAAATAGGATTACTTCAAGAATGATACTCTCGCTTTGATCGGTTATGGCTCTCAAGGTTTGTCTTGTTCTGTTCTTAATTGAACAGGAGAGAAGGGGCTTTTGAACTCTCTTCTTCTTATCAAACACCCTTTCACAGGATTAGACTTCTTGTACCACATAGACCGTGCTGACAAAAGAATCTCCGGGAACTAGGTCATGGACAAGGTCTCAACCTCAGAGACAACGGTCTGAACGTCATTGTCGGTGCGCCTCTCCCAGCCCCCATCTCTGTCCTATCTTCGCGGGGAAAATGCTAACATTCACATCACAGGGGTACGAAAAAACGGCGCCTCCTGGAACGAGGCCATCAAAGATGGATGGGTGCCAGGAAAGAATCTCTTTGAGATGGACGATGCCATCAGTAAGGGAACAATAGTCATGAACCTTCTCTCGGACGCCGCCCAGTCCGAGACCTGGCCCGCCATCAAGCCGCAATTGACGAAGGGGAAGACCCTGTACTTCTCCCACGGTTTCTCTCCCGTGTTCAAGGATTTGACGAAAGTTGAGGTGCCTTCTGATATCGATGTTATCCTTGTGGCGCCCAAGGGGTCTGGGAGGACTGTTAGGACTTTGTTCAAGGATGGTTTGTTTGCTTGCTGAGAGGAGGGGGTGGTATTGGGGGGGAAGAACGAGATGGCTCATGTTTTTTTTGTTAGGCCGTGGTATCAACTCTTCCATTGCCGTCTGGCAGGACGTTACTGGCAAAGCTAAGGAGAAGGCTATTGCCCTTGGCGTTGCTGTTGGTAAGTCCTGCACTCTGTATCAACTATACCACGGGTACTAACGTGACATTGCTATAGGATCCGGATACATGTACGAAACCACCTTCAAGAAGGAAGTCTACTCTGTAAGCACACCCAAAACAACCACTTACTCTACCTAACCAGCCAACCAACACCAACCGTCTACAGGACCTCTACGGCGAGCGCGGCTGCCTCATGGGCGGAATCCACGGCATGTTCCTGGCGCAATACGAGGTCCTTCGCGAGCGCGGCCACTCCCCCTCGGAAGCATTCAATGAGACCGTAGAGGAGGCAACTCAATCTCTCTACCCATTGATTGGTGGTGTAAGTCCCCTTCTCCCCCCCACCAAAAAAAGAAAACGCTTTGGTAACAGTGAAGCGAATCAAAATAGAACGGTATGGACTGGATGTATGCTGCCTGCTCAACCACTGCTCGCCGTGGCGCCATCGACTGGACCAATAAATTCAAGGACACCCTGAAGCCCGTCTTCAACCAGCTCTACGATTCTGTCATCGACGGCTCAGAGACCAAGCGCTCGCTCGAGTACAACTCTGACCCCGAGTATCGCAAGAAGTTCGAGGCTGAGCTTGAGGAGATCGGGAATATGGAGATCTGGAGGGCTGGGAAGGCTGTTAGGTCCCTTCGACCTGAGAATAGCTAGATTTAACTACGAATATGGTATGGTAGGTTAGCAGCTCGCTAGTCGATCTAATTCGGGGAGGGGGGTTCAGATAATGGTCAACTTGTGTTTTCATATTCTGCCCATCTTTCTTACAAGAAAAAGGGATGGAATTTGGGAGTGTTGGGCCGGGTAAAAAAAAGGGCATATGATTTTCGGGTTCTCTCGCTCGTCTCAAGGCGGATAAGTATCGTATACCACGTGAGCTAAGTGCCGAAAAAGACTCCACCTCTACACATCATACCATACAAAGCCCCCTCATCCCATCCTATCCCATCAGGGCTCATAAAGCGACGAATCCGGTATAAATCGAACAAGTATGAATAACTTCCATCAACGCAATCCATCATGCCAAAAAGATTTGAAAGGAAAAACAAAAGACCGCACGATCTGCAACACCCAATCCGGAGCCCCCATATGAAAAGCCAGAGATAAGAATGAGGTTTGCGAGAAGAAGAGGGGGAAAGAGGGAACACAGGGTACGAAGAATCGCTAAGTGTGATGGATTTCGGCAGGGAGGAAATTTCCATAGGTATGGACGTCCGGAAAGGGGGAGTAATACCTTAGAAACGAGGTGATATCTCCCGCCTCTGCCCCGCCACCCTAATCGCCATCACCCTTGGTTTAAAGAAAGAGGCTTAAAAGAAAGTCTAATTGAACATGTAATGGCCAATCAACATCAACAACGAGAGCTGCATAGGTAAAAGGGACTTTCGATCGATATTCTCTAGGTAAGCCGGGAGGAAAAAACGAAAAAAAAAAGAGACGGAGAGAGAGCAGGTGGACGGTCTCCCATCTATCTATTTTAGAACTCGCTCAAATTGGGTGTTCTTAACATAGCCTCCATTCATCGAGTTTTTGACGTTCCTCTTGAAGTTTTCGCGAGTGAGCCGTAAGTCCTCCGCGGCTTCCTTGTTAAGTGGATCGGAAGGGTTGGGTTCTAAGAAGAGGAACTATATTGACGGGAGTATTAGTCCCTATCACTTCTGGTTTACATACATACGCGTGTTGGGGGGGGGTTAGCTACCTGTAGCCCAACAATAACAGCATTAAGATTCAACACAGGCTTCCAATCCTCTCTCAAGATGTTCAAGCAAACGTTCCCGTCAAGGTCAATATTTGGATGATATATTTTCTGGGTGCACTTGACCTTCGGGGGTTCGTGCGGGAAGTTGCTATTGATGGCAAAAGTAAAGTTGAACGAACCACCCTTATACATCCCTAATAACAACCCCAAAAGAACAGTCAGAAAACCAGAAAACTCAACGAGGGAACAAGAGCTTAGATGGAGAAACAAACGAACCTTCGTCCGGCTCAATAGTCAAAGTAAAGTTCAGGATATCTTCGGGGTCGGGCATGTGCATCCTGATAGTTGGAGGTAAAGATAGCTCTGATAAATCTGACAAGAAAGAAAGAACGGGCATAAGCAACCGTCCAGACCAGATCATATAAACCACTAGCTCTCATAAGAGCTGCGAAAGAAAGAAGAAGAAAGGGTATAAAAACCTTTCTGGGCCCTCAACTGAGCAGCGGTAACCTTCTTCTTCTTCTGCCCGCCCTCCGCTGCAGATGCAGCCTGCTGCTGTTGCTTCTGTTTCTATCCGTCAGCACTCACTCCCACACCGATAGCGGAAGAAGCGGGAGGGAGGAACTCCTCATACCATGGACCAGATCTTCAACATCTTCCCGAGTACGCAAAATATTCTAGTAGCAAAAACAGGCAAGGGATACGATAGCAAAGAAAGGAAAAGAAAAGAAAAACCTGGAAGCAGGGGAGGTGTTTATGGTAGTTGGGCGGTGAGGTAGGTAGAGTAGGTGGATATGTGAAAGCTATGGGCCGGCAGATGACAGACGTGATTATGGTAATGGGAGCCTTGGTGGCGCTAAGGGTTTAGCAGCTGGTATCCGTTGGTTGGTCTTGCTTGGTTTTTGTGTTCCCTCTCTTATTCGGGGCGGGGTGAACGAATGAGTGAGTGAGGGAAGCGGAGCCGATGATGGAAGAGGAAGATGAGAATTGTGACGTGGGGATATGGTGGGTAGGTTTGATAGGTATGATGGGTAAATATTGTCGTTGAGGTGTTGCCTGGTTACGGCAGTAGGGTTGAGTAGCGGGGTAGTGATTGAGAAGCGGAGGGAGGTTTGAGGGGAGGGGGAAGGGGAGGAAGGTTTTGGTATGATAGGAATTTGTTGTTCTCGGGGGTGCGGCGGTGGTCAGTTAGACTAAATCAGGTGGGGCTTAAGAATGGAATGGTGGTAACGTAGAGAGTGACAACCACGTTAGGGCAACGAGGTTACGGTAGCAGTAGAATTGAAAAAGGGTGAGGACGGAGAGGGAGTGGAAGTTTTCCGCTGTAGAGTATGCCACTGTGAAGTAAGATCCACAGATGACTCGACGGAGTCAGGGAAACTCCACGTTTTTTTTCTTGAAAGGACACGAAATGATTCTAGAGAGATGGTACCCGTAGGAAATGCCAAATCTTTGAACTCCTCCACCTTGGGCCGGTTTACGATTCTGTAGTCACCATTTGTGAAAGGACCCCTACAATATTCAAAAATATGTCACGATAATATGAGAGTACCGCATTTCTTATTGCAACAATTTCCTAGCAACTAGCTCAAACCAGCCCCCACCCGAACGTACTATACCAATGAAACCCCCAACTTAACATTCATGAGGAGAGATTTGAATCGTGTTATCACCCATTTTCTAGAAATACCTCCATGTGTCACCAAACAAAAAAAAACAAAAAAGAAAGCGAATCCAATTTCTCTCGAATAAAAAAGTAACTGACCAATGCAGTATAGCCACTAAACAAACAGAAAAACGACAAAGGAACGCACGGTGTTTGGAAACGACTGTAACGGGCCGGCGGAAAACAGGAGATAACTACCAAAGGAAACAGAGGAAAGAACCAAATAGCTGCAGACACCGACACCGTTAACCGAGTCTCCTCTGCCCGGAGCTTGCTCCCCAATCAGTAATACAATTTCAAGCACTAGCACATATTATTATTCTGCTCTAGGTCGCTTTCTCGCATTCCTCGAATGCCTCCTCGTCGCTCGCATCAAGGACATCGTACTCATCGTCGGTTAAGAAGCTCTCAACCTCATCCCCAAGGGAACCGACGTCGACTTCACTCTCATCATCGCCCATTCTAGTAGAGGCCGTGCTCATGGGGGCGGATACTGGCATATTCTCACCCTTCAAGCTTACACCAGCAACTAGGTTCTCGGTTGATGCAATGGGGCTTTCAACAGGGAGCTTGGGAAAAATCATCTGGGAAGAAGCCTGCGAGGCGTCGTTGGCGTGCTCGGAAACATCCTCAAACTCATCCCTGGATTCCAACGCGGATTGTTCCATTTTGTCTTCCTTCAGCTTCTCAATAGACTGAATCTCGCACCAGAGCTTGTCTCCAAATCTGGATCCATCAGGTCCAACCAGGCGCCAGTAGGTGATCAAACGACGGCTGGTGACGAAAGGTGCCTTGAGGTTAACGCTGAAAGCAGCATGGTGACCGGGAGGAGTTTCAGTGGAAGATACGGTTGCGTTGATAGAGGATCCTTCATTGCTGTTGAACATCTCGTCACCGCAAACAAACTGAACGGAAACACCGGCAGGCCATGTGGAGCTTCCACTGTTGTTCAGTATCCATGTTTGAGTGAATTCATCACCAGCAGTCACTTCACAGCCGTCGGGAATAGTGTCCCTAACAAAGGTGGCCTGTAGTGGTTCCGGCTCTGGTACCACTGGTTCGGGTTCGGGCCCGGCCCTAATCTTTGGTTCAGCCTCTGGCTCAAACTTCTCTTCCTCGGCAGCTGGGACGGTTTTCTCAAAGTACTCCTCCACATTCTCGAAAGGTGGTTCGGGCTCCTCTACAGGTTTAGCTTCAGCAACAGTCTGAACCTGAGTAGCAGCATTGGTCGTGGGAACGGGAATAGGAACATCACCCAAGACGTTTTCCGAATCTTGATTCTCCATAGTTGTGACATGAACATTGCGAACCGGAGTCTTCAACTTGATAAGAGGATGTGATGCGTTGTGTGGGTTCATAGGGGAGGCCTCGCAAGAGGCACAGAAGTCTGTATCAGGACATACAGCACACTTATATCTATCACCGACAATCCAAGAGCGATTGGGTTTATCCGCACACATTGGTCCATCGCAATAAACACCAGAATGCCTGACAAAGTCGGTGTTGATGAACCTGAGAGGAAGTGGCTCGTATATAGGGACAAAACGATGTCCAGGGTGGTTCTCGGACGCGGTGGAGATACAGGTAGCGCAATAATCCCAGTCAGGGCAGCTCAAACACTTATTCCTCACACCATAAATTTGCTATAAATGAATTAGAAACGGTTCAAGTAAACATACGGAGGGATAGACAAACCTTATCACAGCCATCGCAAACGGCATAGTGGCGGTGAGCTCGACCAGGAGCAAGAAGAGAAATTGCATATGGTTGAAGCATGGTTTCTGGAGCAGCCGGCACAAACTCATGGCTTGGGTTGTGGCCGTGCCTGAGTGAAGTGTGACACGAAATGCAAACATCATAATCTTCGCACACCTTACATGTGACGAATTCCTTGCTAGGTAAGTCTGTAATAGAGACTTAGTAACCAATATATCATACAGAAGCCAAATGTTAAGAGGCAGAACTTACCAACAACGCAGCAGTTGCAAGTACGACGAGAAGAGGTTTGCACAGATCCATCCTTCTGAGACACAGACTCGGTCGTGCTGGAAACAATAACCCCCGTGGGAGAGAGCACACGCTTAATCAACCAATGAGTAGAGTCTTTGCAGTGAATCCCACGAGTCACACAGCTCTTGCAGAGGTCATAATCCCCTCTATCGCAGCATCCGCAGTGATAATGCACATCCTTGATACTGCTCTCGCAAGAATTGCAGTATATAGCGTAAGTGAAAGGTGAAGGAGCAATCTTAGTCTCGAAATTTTCAAATTCCGAAACATCAGTAGGAGGAGCGGTGAATGGGGCGGGAACCGGAGCTTCCAATGGGGCCCGCTCAAGTTTCTCAGTACTCTTCTCGAGTTTCTCGACTTCCTTCCCCACCTCCTCGCGAACGGTTTCCCTAAGCTTCTGAAGATACTCGTCGCCACTCAAGTAGGTAGAGACAGCATCGGCAACCGCTTGACCGAGATCAGGAGGTGGAGCAAACTTAGTGGTCGTATCTACAGTCGCCAGTTCTTCGAATGGAGCCTCCGCCGGTGCGAGGGAGATTTTAGATGCGTATGCCGGAGGCAACGAAAAGTGGCTGACATTGGATGGTGAAGGTTGGGTTGAAGGACCGGCTTCCGTGGACGGGGCATTTCTCTGATCCGTTAGTGTGTCAGTGGACGAAGAAGGGTCAACCGGAGCAGGGACTAAAGCGACGTCAGTAATTTAGTTCGGTAAGGTAGAAAGGTATGATGGAGTGTGTTTACCCTCTGCGGGAACAATAGTCGCTTGGATCCTGAGCTTCAACTTAGCCCTTGCAGCTCGGTAGAGTTGCTTGAAAGCAGCAGGTTCAGCGGTATCAAGAATAACATAGCCACCAGCGCTATCGGAGTATCTTTCGAAGACTACCTGTTTATCCTCAGGAATAGCGAGAAGGGTGCGAAGCTATAACATCGGTGGGTTATCTCAAGTTAGCCATCACTCGTTATCCATCACGTAAGACTTTGCTCCACTTTTCTTTTTCTTTTTTTCACCCGTAGCCTCGTCGCCACCCGAGGGTCGGCTACACGGGGAAGGGAGGCACGACAGGAAAGGGCACCTAAGATGAGGGGTTATGAGTTCAGGGTAGTATTTACCTTTGGAAGGAGGACATTTGCACCGAGATCCCTCAAGACGAGCTTGAAGCAACGAGTGTTTCCGTTAAAAGTAACTTTGGTTTTGATGGCCGTATCTGGATGAACGGCGCCGTGGCTAGCCATGACAAAGGGAGTTGTTGGAAGTGATGTCACGGTCAAGAATGTAACGTGTGATGAAGGATACCGATGCTAATTTTCTAAATGATATTTGTGGGGGTGCTCGTTCAGAGAGCGGGAGGCGAAAAAGATGGAGATGAAGGAAGGGTGAGTGGGAAGAGAGACGGAGGAATGTGGAGAGAGAGAGCGAGAGTGTTGGAGTTATGAGCGAGAGGACGGACGGGGGGGGTAGATGATTGAGAGAGAGTGGTCCGGGGTGGGCAGTGTTCCCTTGACTAAAAGGTGGGAGGAACAGGGGTGTATGTAAGCAGGTGGGAGGGGGAAAGCCTCCGTTCTAAAGGGAGAGAGGCCAAGATCTCTAGAGTCATAGACCCAACCCAAAATAACTACGGTAGAGGGAGAGGAAAGAAAGAAATTTATTATACATTCATCCATCCGTTCATCCATTCATTCATTCATTCATTCATTCATTGAATTTTGGGCAGAAAGAGAAGGCAGGAAGAAAAGTAAAGAAAGAAACAAGCAACCTCAAACCTGCCTACGCTCCCGCGGCTACAGTGCGATCCTGTGTGAGCGGTCCGGTAGGCTTACAGCTACAGTATCATAAATTACTAACGGTGCCGTAGAGACCACCATACTGTACAGTACTGTGCTGTATAGTACCCCCGTGAATCAATCCTACAAATTCATAATTCAGCACCGTGATATTATGATGCCGGTACTTAATCACACAGCAAACCGAGGGCAGAACTTCGCACTCTAGACGCAGCACAAAGGCAACTATACCGGTATTATAGCTTTGTGCTTTTCCTCCCTTCTTCCTCCCTCGGCTCAAACTGGACCCTCACTTCACCGATCCTCAAGATCGATTCGACAGCGATATAATGCAACCAATCAGCGATCGCCATCTCCGCTTTATTCAGGCTACAGCGCTGACGAGGTCCTCTCACTCTCACTCTCACTCTCACTCACTCTCAGATCCCTTGTCTACTAGTGCTGTACGAGCCTGTTTAGTCCGTGTGTGTGTGGTGAGCGGGTGTAGCCAGAGTCAATCCCAATCCTGGTTCCACCCGTTCTCTCAAGCACCGAGACCATCTAGTCGTCTACTTATGACATGCTATAAGATTGTGGTGTCTACAATACGGTAATCACATTTTGAAAATGCCGGGTCGGCGGACGAACCACCATCTCCCTATATTAAGTTACTTTATTCTGCGGGTATGATAGCAATAAAATACCATACTAGGCACAATTGCAAAATGGAGGAAGGTAGAGAAATGATGCAGTTTACCGAAAAGCAGCCAAAATCACACGATGAATTCCTTATCGCCGGAGCACGAGCAGACTGGATCAATTCACTACTATACCAACAAAGCACCCCGGACTGTGCCCCAGAGCCGCTACCAACTACGACGCACCCCCCTCTATCCCCGTGGCAAACAAACTTATAATAGAGTAAATCTATCCCGGAAA
>QLOI01000027.1:0-41089 GCA_003313605.1 Tuber umbilicatum | reverse complement strand
CCAGGAGGATAAGGCGAAAAAAAAAAAAAGAGAGAAACTGAAAATCGAAAGCTAGGAAAACCCATGATACCGGTACAGTACGTACCCTCACCTACTAATCAACCAGTCGGACTACTAGAACCGCGTTGGAAATAACGGGAGAGGGGAGAGGGAGAGGAAAGGATGGGAAGGAAGGAAGAAAGAAAAGAATAGAAAGCACAATAGACAGAAACTCGGTAAATAAAATAGAAGAGGGGAAAAAAAGGACGACCCATGCTTCTATTGCACCATGCATATTCAGGGATTTTCCCATTTGATGACTTGGAGTAGAGTGGAAAAGAAAAGGGCAAAAAAAAAAAGAATAAACAAAAGGCCAAGGTACCAGTGGGAAGGAAAATTGCAAGAAATGGAGGAATTGGATAATAATAAGTGATCAGACTATGACGAGGGCGCGGGGCGAAAAAAAAAGTTATTCAAAGCACTCCTAGAATGAAAGCGAAAAGGGGATTTAGCAAGAGGAAATGGTAATGAGAATGGAGAAATGGAATAATAACAAGTATCATATGAATTTAATGCCTTTTTTTCCCTTGTCAAAAAAAAAACACGAAGAAAAAAGAAAACGATGGTCAGATGAAATACGCAACATGATAGGAGTGCTTTTTTCTCCATCCTCTTGGAAACAAATCCATAATGGCCAATAGGCTGGTAGCAGTGTCCGTGAGTTCAGAGTCAAGATTGTGCAGCACAAGCATAGAACAAAAAGATATGAGAATTGATGATCGGGGGGAAAAGTCGTACGAAGCTGCCCTGTAAGTGAAAATACCATGAGCTAGGCTCTGACAGGAAAGGAAGAAAAATGGAGAAAAGGCAGAAACCAGTACCGAAAATCCTGCCACCATGAGTGCAGAAACATTATTAGGAAAAGACAAGTAGAAAAAAGTGTTCCATGAGTTAAAATGAGAAACCAAGTATTCTTCTAGTTCAGGCATTTACTGTGCGTAGTAAATCGGATGCTGATGCGGTGTTTGAGCTCCTGGGTAGAAGTAGACTGGTCCTGGTGCACCATTCACAGACCCATCCGGAGCAGGGGTAATTGGCATACCGGGGGTGCCGGGATAACCCGCAGGTCCTCCAGTTGGATAAGTGTAGTATTGATTAGGATCCCAAGTAGAATAGTAGACCATCCCGTTGCTTTCCTGCGCAATTGTTGTAGGGCCGGTGGGTGGACCGGTTGTCACAGCTACGGGCTGAGCAGGAGCCTGCTGTTGAGCGGGTATTATAGCGTAATGGTTGGTAGCACCGTTTGGCATAGGCGACGGCCCCGAAGGAACATATGGGGGAGGTGGGTGAAGGGCCCTAGGGTCGTGGTGGTGCGGCGGCAGCCCATGAATTTGGTGTATTTGGGGAACAGGGTGGGGTTGCGGGGGATAAGAGTAGTACCCGGGCTGGGGAGGATACGCAGGATGAAACGCTCGAGCATGGACAGCGGCCTCTGGAATATGAGAGAGCGGTGTTCCGGAGGTTTGGGATGGGTATGAAGCTTGTCGAGAATGGGCATACATGTTCTGGGGGACTCCAGGGGTGGGAATATTTTCCGGATACATATGCCCACCGTAAGATTGAGGAAAGTGCATAACAGCTGGGGAGTCTATCTCGGCGACGTTGACAGCTTTCTGAGGTCGTGGTTGATGCATTGGGATCTTTGGAGTAGCCCGATGCTCACGGTACGCCACGGGGTTAGGTGTGTAGGATGGTGGTGGGTGTTGCGGAACAATCTTCGGAGTTTGGGTCTGGGGTGGCTGTTGTGCCATCATAGCTTGAGGGTGAACCTGTTGCTGTTGGACCAGGTGCTGTTGAGGCACGACCGGCAGCCTGACGACAGGCTTGGCTGGCGGCTCTTCCTCTCCAACCGATGGCCGAGAGGATGATTCAACATGACCAGCGATAGGTGCTGTAGGTTGGTGAGGTTGAGCCGGTGCCGGCATGGGAGGTGTGAATTGGGGCTTGTGCTCGAACTGGAGAGATGATCTTCGGGACATCCCAACTGATGGAGAATATCCGTTCGAGCCGCCATAAACACTTCTCCCCTGACTGTAGAATCCACCTCTACCGCGGCCACCACCTCTTATATACCCCGACCCACCAGGCCTCATCGCTCTTGGAATAAATATAAATGAGCGAGTGGGGCTCGGATAAATGTATCTAACTGGTGCATCTGGGAGTGCAATTCGGACGGGTTTATCTCGTCGAAGCGGAGGTCGGTGGTAGGGTAGCCTTGTGTACACCTTCGACGGAACCTCACTAAATGTGATGGGTGCTTTCATCCCTGGGAGATTGACTTGAATCTGAACATTTCCTTTATAAACGGTTCGTCCAAAAGATCGTGGTGGGTCTCCATTTCCCCGTAGGCGATTATTAGGCGCAAACGAGTGGTTGCTCTGTTGAACGGGCATCGGGCGGCGGTGGTCTGTATGAGTTTCCTCATGCATATCGTGCTGCCACTGAAGTTCAACGGGGGCACTGTGGTTCATATATTCACTTTGAAGAAGAGTCAGCACGACGAGCCCAGTGTGTCAGAGTGTCAAAGCAAAGGGGCTACTTCCACACACTGGCAGTGACATACCTAGAGAATCGACCACCTCTTCCAGCCCTTCCACCGCCCCTTGCGAAAGGTCTAAATCCCTCAGCGTGCCTATGGTCGTGCAAATAAAAAGCACCTCTATTAGGTACAAACGCAGGATCGGCATCTCGCCTCTTCTTATACTCCTCATGCTCTCGTCTCCTCTTATCCTCCGCAGTCTCATGAGGCTTCTCCTCTGCTTCCTGCGACTGTGGCTCCTCCTGATCTATCTCCTCGTGACCCACCTCCTCCTCTGTAGCCTCATCCTGGGGATTCTTGACCGGCGCCTTCTCTGCCCCGTCATCCTCTCCCATCTCGGAGAAATCCACCTCTTCAGCATCGTCATCCTTTCCCTGCACGCCATTCATCATAACATCCGTATCCCCATTGCCAGTGTGCACAAATTCTGCCTTTCCACCACTCCTTCCATTCGCCCCTGCTGCTTTGCCCTTATTCGCAACTCCCCCCTCGTCTAAATCGTCCCCTTCTTCCTCGCTGAGAGTCCCATCCGTAGCCGCATCCTCCTCCCGCTCACTTTCGCTAAGGCCAGAGTCATCAGTGTAAGAGTCCTCAGCTCCTAGCTCCTCGTCCTCCTCATCTGCAGGGCCGCGACGGCGAGAAATAATCTTGCGTCTGCTCATTGTCGTAGCTGTTTGACTTGTGAGTTAGAAAAGGCGGGAGATCGAGCAAGGTTTTCGTGGGTGATTTACCCTCCGGCGATGGGGGGAAGGAGTGAGGACGGGAGGGGGGGGGGGCGATAATGGCACAACGTTTGTTTTCCTATGACGTTGATTGGATCAAGGTGGGAAAGGGCAGGAGAGACTCGAGATTCGGTGAAAACTTTGAAAATAAATGGAAACGACGAGGGTAGCGAGAGTTTTTCCGAGATGGCGATTAAGAAATTTTTTAGAAATAAACCGTAAATTCAAAGGGATAGCGTCGTGGGCTCGTCAAGTCGTAAATTCAATGGACAAAAATATGAAAATGAGATTAGGGGTAGAATGGGGGAAAGGAAAAGCGATGGAGATTTTTGGCGATGGCCGTCAGAATTCTGAGATGGCTCCCGGGTGTGAGTGGAACTTTTGCGGAGGATTTCGACAGCCTCGGGAGGTCGACAGAGAGGAAGAAGATACACGATAGAGTAAATAGGAAGGGAGGGTGAGCGGGGCGGAGGTAGTAGATAGAGAGAGGGAGACAAGAGAGGAGGAGAGAGAAGATGGGAGGAGAAAGGGCAGGTAAAGTTAGTTATGAAGAAATAGAAAAAATAAAATAGTTGTGGATGTAACTCAAGGGAGAGCCTGATGTGTTGAAGCAGCCTACCACCAACTCCTTTTTTTTTTTCCTTCCCCTTCCTTCAGTCCCATGTCGAGACTTCAGTCAGTGCCAAGCTTTCTTTATTGGCAGACCTTTCTTTTTTTTGCTTTCTTCCTCCTCCCGTGAAATTCTATCAAACGTGGGAACAGCACCACTTCTTTTAGTACCGTGGTGGTACTTACTCTATGTACAATGCTATCTAAATTGCTGCCTGAGAAGACTTTTGGTGTAGGTGGCATTTAGGATTAGAGGGAATGAATTTTACCACAAATCAAGCACTTTAAAGTGAATTACCGGTATTACCATAAACGAGCCATGTTAGAAATACGAGAATGATTAACTCAGGCACTCATTCATTCACTGGTTGGGTCTTCATCTCGTTGATCGCGCACCGGTACAGTACGCAAGTGCAGTCCCATACCATACATTTCGCTAACCTCGAGTAAGAAAGAATCCCTGGATACGGTGCGTGCTTGTAGGGCATAGTAAGTTGATCGAGGATATACAATTCTATAGACAGCGCTCCGACATAGCTGCTCCGACATACTCGAGTAGTTGCTCATCAATTGACGCTCCAATAAAAGAACTCAATCGAGGCTAGCAGAATTAGTCTGACTGAAAAAAGCTGGCTAATTATCGTTGTCCTGTCGACTACCCGAGTCAATGACCACGATGGCGGCAAACGGATTTCATGTGAGTGAACACTAATGATACAACTTGCATTAGACAAATCTCTTATCTTATTTTTCTCTCTTGCTAATTGTTGCTCAAGGTAATCATCTATTAGAAAAACACGACGGGTGCCTCCCTCTTTACACAATTGCACATTTGACTGTAACTCAACGCCGTTAACCTCACATATCTTCTAACCCAGCCACCGGAAGAATGCCATAGAAAAGCAGAAGTAAAGAAAATAAATAAGAGAGTGTGGGGA
This sequence comes from Tuber umbilicatum, assembly GCA_003313605.1. NCBI lineage: Eukaryota > Fungi > Ascomycota > Pezizomycetes > Pezizales > Tuberaceae > Tuber > Tuber umbilicatum. The sequence goes on along the minus strand of QLOI01000027.1, from coordinate 36,242 downwards.
AGAAAGTTTGGTATTAAGTATGGGTAAGAGCTAGTGTGAAGGGGCAGAAAGGAAGGGGGGGTGATTGAGATCAAAAGGGAGGAGTCAGAGAGGGAAAGGGAGCAGAATTGAATGAGATGCGGTCAAGAAATATAAACGGGACCTAAGGTCGACGGGGTGCGGAAAGTAAAACACTTTAACACCCATTTGCTGATGGCGCGCTATTCATGGAGGCTTGTCTCCTTCTAGCTGCTTCCTTCTTCTTCAGTTTTATTTCTCCTTTACGCTCCCTTAGGAGCTGCTTCGCGTCTGCGGTTAGCGCCGGAGTTTCTGTGCTCAGATTGACTGCCATGAGCATCTCATTGACCTGAGTCTCGCTGCTAAGATGCGGGCAAGTATTTATACCAGGGAGGTGTGCAATCGAGCAAAGTTGACAAGGCTGCACAGGGATATTTCTCAGCGGGCACTGTCCTGATGGGTGGATGTTGCCACAAGCCAGGCATTTACCGTTGAGATCTGGGTGGGGCATGGCCACCGAACCGGGTGCGGTGTGGAAAACATGAAGCGGAGGAAGAACCATGGGTGCAATCGGGGCGACGGGAGCGGCCGGTATCATTTGTGCCATTGATCTACCAGGCATAGCAGGAGCGGGAGGGACACCATAAGCGTGCTGTGTCGACTGTAATGGATGAAGGTTGCCGATTGAAGCTCTATTAAATGATGCAGAAGGGGGGTAAGGGGGTTGAGGAATAGGAATATGCCGACTTGGATGAGGAACGTAAGATGAAGGGGGGCGTGACATCGCCAAATGAGTAGAGCCTGGGAGGGCAAATTCCGTTGGAATTTGGGGGGTAATTGGTGTGATCTGGGGGGCCAAGTTCTGAGTATGGTTAGCATTTATTAGCTTATCTGAAACCTCGCTTCCCGCGTGGTCCTCCGCCGAGTCCGATTCAGGGCCCGATGAATCGTGAAAATCCGTGTCACTCGCCGCTCCAGGACCTCGTTTAGAAGAAAAATCGAGTCCCATCCTGTAATCAACCTTCTTGTTTCTCCTCCCCCTCCCAAATTCTTCGGCTTTAGAAGCTGCTTCTAACCGGGCCTCCTCTTCCCGCTCCTTCAAAACTTTGTCCCAGAATCCGAGAGGGGCCTCCTCCTCTTGTTCCTGACCAAAGCCTTCCTCCAATACCGATGTGTCATTGGCCCAGACTCGGGCGAAACTGAAGGCAGTTTCCCCAGTGTTTGTTCCTTCTTTCTCAGCAACTGTTGGCTCCTCCGTGGCAACTCTTTCGAGAAGTTTGTCCACGCTATCATCATCGTACCGGATTCTTCTTGCCTCGGATGCTTCTCCCTCATCTTCGAACAGTGCCCTAGCTCCAAATTTTAAGATACTCTCCACATCGACTTCCTCTTCTTCTGTAGCATCCATCTTTTCTATGATTAAATGGTCGAGGCTTAGCTTCTTTTTACCAATTTGAATAATCTTTTCCTCTGCTGTATCTCTAGTTACGAGGTGAAAGACCTGCACTCTCTTTGTTTGCCCAATCCTGTGAGCCCTGGATAAAGCTTGGATGTCTTGATGAGGGTTGAAATCTGGATCTAGGATGATGACAGTGTCTGCCGTTGCGAGATTGATGCCAACTCCTCCAGCTCTCGTCGAAAGCATGAATGCGAAATATTCGGAATTCGGGGCATTGAATGAATCGATCCTCTTCTGTCTCTCAAGAGTTGACACCGCGCCATCGAGACGTTGATATTTGAGATTTAGCGCAAAAAGGAAGTCCTCTAGAATATCCAACATTCCCAAAAACTGGGTAAACATGAGCACTCTGTGCCCCTTTTCTTTGAGCTTTGGTAGCAATAAGCTTAGTAGCTCCAACTTGGACCCAGCGTCAACCAAATTTTTGTGTGCAGTTTCCGGGTCGACATCTTGCTCTTCAATATCCTCGTTATAGAGGAAAGGATGACAAAGGCACTTTCGTAACTGCATTAGTAGGTTATTCAGCTTTGTCCTCTCAGTAAGCTTCAATTTTCCTTTTCCATGTTTGGCAAGAATCGATTTAATGAGGGCAGTATCCTTGGTTAGGATGGACTTGTAGAGTTTCCGTTGAACATTAGTCATACTGACAGGGACGATGATCTCGGTCATTGGCGGTAAGTCCAGCACCATGCCTTTAGTCCTTCTCAAAAAGTATGGTCTATTCAAAGTCAACAGGTATTCTGAGGATTATGGGCTCATGTAAAGCGCAACCTACCGAATCATAGCATGAAGAGTGGGCACATTCTCTTTGGTGAGTTCTCCGAATTCCTCCTCCATCTCGGCTGCCTGTACCTTCGGATCTAGGAATTGCAGCAAATTGAAAAGTTCCCTCGGATTGTTTTGCAATGGAGTGCCAGTCATCAAGAGCTTGAAACCGGTGTGGTATTTTGCCATCTCAGTGTAAAACTGGCTCCGATCATTCTTTAACCTCTGTCCTTCATCAACAATTAGTGCTTGCCAACGGATTGGCCTAAGGGTCTTTGCGTCGTTAACAGGCGAGTTGTAGGATGTAACGACAACATGGCATTTAAGATCTGTGGTGCCAGGATGAAACATTTCATATTTTTTCTGCCCCCAGTTAGCACGGCATCACAATAACTTGAGTAGGAGGGAATACTGAAAGCTTCCGAGCAGTGTCGACGCTGGGGTATGCTACAACCCGCATGTTGGGGAGCCAACGCTGGATTTCTCGTTTCCTTTTGGTCGCGTTAGTGTTTTATCAAAGAAGGGGCATTCACTAACGCATGGTGTACGATACTAACCAGTTCGGCACGGTTGAATTAGGAACGACGATCAAGAAGGGCCACACATTATGCTCCTCAAGCAGCACCGACAGGAAGGATATGACTTGAATAGTTTTCCCTATGGCAAATTAGTGGCACTCAAATAAGAATCAAGGCCGAACCTACCAAGTCCCATTTCGTCTGCGAGAACTGCATTCTGGCCTTTCCACCACTTATAGTATAGCCAGCTACAACAGCATTAGCATATAGCACAGCGAGGCTTCAAATTGTTAGATTGTGACAACTCACTTAAGTCCCTCCATTTGATAATCCATCAAAGTCCCGCCCTTTACGTATTCGGGCTGCTTCTTTTTTACAAGCCTCTGATCAAAGTTGAAAGAGCGAGCCTTCTTTATCCGATCGAGAATCCCTCTTGTGCCGCGGACGTAAAGCCCATGGATATGATCTCCATAAGCCTGCTTCCATTCCTCCCATCTCTCCTTTTCATTCTCTTTGGGAGGCTGCTCCCAGGCTGCCTCTTCGTATCCCAAGCCTCTGAACTTGACATAAGCTTTAGTCACGTCGGTTATCCGCAACAGGTCGAGCTCTGCGTCATTACCCACTGGGACATAGGAGTCGTATTCAACATCCAAGCAGATTTCCATCCGAAGCCACTCCTCAGGAACAGCCTCTTCAGTAGTCATACAAAGTTTTGGACCTTTCTTCATGAACCCTGTATGAAGAAAGGGGAAAGCCCCAGAAACCCATGCCCCAGGCAACCAAATGCAATGAAAGTAAGACTGTTTGACAAACTTGACTAGGTACTCGCGCTCATCTTCAACAAAGTCCGTATAGTCGATTAACTCTGGTTTCATTTGCCTAGCCTGCTTGTCAGAGGGACGCCATGCGAGGATAACATCAACCTTCTCTCTGTGTTCCTGGCATAGGTCACATCTCCATTCTCGTGAGTATTCCTCCAGCCGATTTTCGGCAGAAGGCTTGCCGACACTCTCGGCAGTAGCAGGTAGATGGTTAAAATGCCACGCTCTTCGACATCCACGACAACGAAATAGGACACTCTCAGGATTATAGAGCCTCCCCGGATCAACCTCAATGTCAGAAGTTTCAGCACTGGCATTTGCTGATGCATCCTTTTTCTGTGCAGACTTGTTCCTTAGATCCGAAAAGGGTTGACAAGATTTCCCTGTGATACGACATGCTGTACATTTATCCAGATACGGCGCAGTAGGTCTCTTAAGCCGAGCCTTTCCTATGCAGCGTCTGCATTGCAAAACATGGTTTTCACCGGCCACCTTGGTGATAAGATGCTCGCGATTCGCAGAACGTCCTAGGCAATGTTGGTGATAGGTGTAAGAGCAGCCCTGGCAATATACCAAGATGCCCCTTGATTTAGAGGTGCCGTGGTCGAGGCAGGTATCGCATGTACGGTCGTGAAATCTAGCAAAATCTCCGTGTTTGTCAAGAGACGGAAAAACCTCCTTAGCACGAACAACTTGGGGCTTTTTAGGCTTAGCAACAGTGTCGATATCCATGAAGTCGTCGGAGGCATTTGGGTCTGGTTCTCGGTACATATTCTTGCGTCCTGTTGTCCGCCCAGAACGTCTTTCACCAGGATTGTCGTTATCATAGTCGGAACTCCCGTATCCCGCCTCGGTTGCGTTTCTGCGTTTCGATGATACAAGTCCTCGGCGACGCCTACTGGGCGGGGGCTTTAGATCAGAAACTATGAGCTCGTCGTCATCATAACCGTAAGGAAGCATTTGGACTTTTGAAAGTCCGGTCGACCTGGTACGCCGACCACCGCCTTTGGCCGGGTTTCGAGATTTGGCAGTCCTATTAGCATCCTCGTCTTCTGAGGACTCTATTCCTTCAGCTTCCCGCATGGATTTCCGTTGCCTCGCGAGTAGTGACAAATTTCGCTTCCTAAGTTGGCGGCCCTCGGGAGCGGATGCTGATGAATTGTTATCCCCTTGGGGGTCTCGATCAGGGGAATTCAGTTCGATATGCTGTCCAGAACGTGTGAGGCTGCCGGCATTCCTGGGGGTAGCGGTTTTTCCTGAGCCCCGACGACCCCGAAGACTTGATGCAGAACCTATCTCCTCGGAAGTCGTTGCGCCTGGCGAGGTACCATCATGGTTAACAAAATCCGCATAAGCTTTTTCCCAATTATCGTAGCGGGCCAGTTGAGTGTAGGGCACCTGTGAATTCGATTGGCGATTAGAATTTCTCACCAGAGGTTGAATAATTTTTCCATGAAAAGAAACTTACCATGACGCGGCTACCATCAACAAAGATTGCCATGCAGTGGACCACACCCTTAATTTCCACTTCTTTCCCGATCTTCGTGATGAGCATTTCTTCAGGGAAACTCTGATAGTCATCGCGGCTGAGCCCGAGAGATTCGAGCGTAGGGAGATCAACGGTGAACTTCTGTTTAACCCGACCGCCCGAGGCCGGGTTGAGTGCCGTCAAAAGCTGGGCAGACGCTTCGTCCAGGGCCTCGACCCCATTTTCAGAATGATAAGACATCTCAATGTCATCTTCTGCTGTTAGGGGCATGGCCGAATTGTTTGTGCTTAATCTCGGGTGAGGACGCGTTTTAGGGAATGGGGTAAAGGAGGAAGCAAATAAATGAGATAGTGGGGAGAAAGGATGTTGAGGATAAAGGATATTGAGGATAAAGGGAAAGAAAAAAGTTGAGTGAAAGTTTGATACTGTGGGGAAAGGAGGTAGGGGAAGGAAAAGTGAGAGGTAAAGTCAATGGGGGGGTTGAGGAAGTGAAGGGTATGTTGGGAAGACGCGACCTGCGGGAAAGTTACAGAGGCGTTTAGTTGACGAGGATCAGAGAGCAACACGAGATGGAGGCTCTGGGTGATACGCGACCTGCATTAACGACCCCATCCGATCCGAACTCATAGGGATGTCACCAGCCCAGAATTTGTTGCTTGGTCAGCAGTCCGGCAAATTGAGGCTTAAAATTTTTACGTCTTTTCAATAAGTTAATCCTCCCCCACCATTCTAGTCCAATCGGAATTCTGGTACAACGCAGTGAAAACAACAATGAACACCCCCCAATTAGTTCGATTATTGCATAGAATCCCTAACAAAACACTCTACAAACCCCTACATCGATCGGTCTCCACAGACTCAGCCATCAACCGTGGCCTCCGTCGTTCAGTTGCTGCGGATCACTACTATGGCTATCAAAAAGACACCTACAAGTACGACTATGATTCCGAGCCTACAAACCACCAAAATTCCCCTCCATCTCTTAATCCCATAATCCGACGAGTTGCCGCCAGAAGAGAGGGAGAACCTGAGGGCGATTACCTCGAACCAGAGCCAAGACGAGAACTGTCACCTCGGCTTGACCATGAACCCCCTCAATTCGGTTACGCTCCTGCCCCTCGCCGATATATACCAAAAGTGAACTACGATGCGGAATGGATATACGGTACCTCTGTCGTGGAGGCTGCTCTGAAATTCAAACGAAGGGAACTATACAAACTTTACGTCTACGCAGGCGGCAACAGAACACCCGCCGCTCGGGAGCGGGATCGGGACATGAAGGATCTAGCACGGACCGCGGGTGTAGAAATTGTCGACGAGGAGGACATGGGGAAGATGGATAGTATGAGCAACTCGAGGCCGCATAATGTAGGTACGCTCTGCTCTGGGCCACCACCACTTGTCTAATGTTTGTATGTATTTTCTCAAGCTGGTAGTAAAACTTGGATTGACTATCATGTAGGGCTATGTTCTTGAATGCCTGCCTATAAAAAGAACCCCCATCACAGCACTCAAAGTCGTCCAAGAAGATAGAAACTTCTTTACGTTGGAAATGGCCAGACATTACTTCGACGGCCGGCCAGTGGCCGAGCACTATTATGATAAGATTCGCTGCCGGGATCCAAAAAGAAGATATCCATTCGTTCTCATGTTGGACGAAATAGTGAGATTTCTCTCGCAGTTCCGGATTTGAACATTTACTGATCCCACCCACCTAGTTGGATCCCGGAAACATGGGAGCCATTCTCCGCTCAGCCTACTTCTTTGGTGTAGATGCCGTGACCATCACAGCCAGAAACTGGTAACACACACTCAACCCCCACTCACTCACATTCATCTAACCCCAGGCAATGACTAGCGCCCGCCTCTCACCCATCTGTCTAAAAGCCTCCGCTGGAGCCGCGGAACTCCTCCCAATATTTGAGCACGCAAAAAGCGAACGAATGATAACCCAGTCCACGGAAAACGGTTGGGCCGTCTACGCCGCCATCCCACCACCAACGAAGAACCAAGCCCGCAGAGATCGATACGTTTACGCGTCCGAAGTGGCTGGGGCAGTTAAGGAGGGCCCCGTAATGCTGCTCGTGGGTAATGAGGGGGAGGGTCTCCGGCCACCTTTGAAGAAGTTGGCTAAGTATTGTGTTAGTCTGGGTAAAGGGTCCGGTACGGACAGCTTGGTTGATTCACTAAATGTGTGTTTTCCTCCTTCGATTACGGTGTAATCGGCTTGCGGTTTCGGGTGATTGTTAACACAAGACAGGTCAGCGTTGCGGCAGCATTACTTTGTTCGAAGTTCTTGAAGGCTTGATAGATGAGATTTATGAAGTACATGTACACTATTGTTGAATACTCCCTATGATTCGAAATAGATATCTTCCCGTCACGATGCAAATCTCGCGAACGAAATTTTCCTGAACCCCGCTAGCACCCAGTCCGTTCCGACCCGCTTAGGCAACTGCCATATACCCGAGCAAACCATGCTCTCCCCCTAGAGTAGTTTTTTTTTGGGGGGGGGGGTCAAATGGTTTAGAATGGCTCTGAAAGAGCGAGTGATGAGGTATGAACATCTCTTCCAACTTAACGTGGAGGGGCAAATTATCGCATCATCCGGCGATACCTATGAAACAAAACAAAACTCTCAATTTTGTCACACTCAGCAACAACACCAACAACAGCAAATCTATACCCTGCCCAATTAGAATATCATAGTACTATTTACCCCTTTCGAAAACGCGCGCCGAGTGATTGCCCATGATTACCCTCCAAATCCCCTCCCACCCACACATAAAAATTTAATCACAATAAAAAAGCAGCACAGGTCATTTATCAGTTGCCCCAATTTCACCCCCAATTTCCGGTACATCATCACGCCACAACACACGCCAACATCTCAATGAGAAGATTAATCTACAATCCACCCAGACATCCGCGCATCCATGCCCACTACTTCCGCAAAAACATTGCCTTAAAATCAGCATTCGACTTTGTCTTCAGCGCCTCCCTTGCCGGAGGTCCATCCGCCATCACCGTATCTTCACTCTTTTTCCCGTCAGTGTCCTTCTTTCTGACTACACCTGAAAAGCCCAAGCCGGCTCTTCTCTTCTGTCCCTTCATCACTCCAGTGCCCACCTGACTGGGTTTGAACGCAACCGCCCCGACCTTGCCACCCTCGTTATTGGTAAGAAATCCTTTAGTGACTTTCCTCTCTGGTGACTGCCGCATCAAGTCCGCCAATCCCCCAATCTTGATTTTGCGACCGGCGAGCTCGAGCCCGTCGAGTGCCAGAGTGGCTTTTCCGGCGTCAGTGACGGACTCGTATTCTACGATTGCGCCTTGGTGGTCGGGTCTTAGGGCGACCTTGCGCAGCGGACCATACTTTTCAAACATCTGGCGGATTTTGGTGTCGTTTACAGTGTCGGAGAGGTTCATTATGCCAAGCGTTTTTTTCTTGATGTCAGAGAAGGCAGGGGCTGAGGGTTGTTGTGGAGAGGTAGCGGGGTTTGCTGTGCCGGATGGTTTTTGGCGGGGGCGGTCCGTATTTCGGCCGGGGGTTGAATCTCTTGTTTTTTCTGTGGAGGGGTTGACGTTGGTGGTTTTTTGCTTGTTGGGATTTGGGTCTGCGATGCTGATCATGAGTGTTCGGGATTTGAGCTGTGTATTGTTCGCGCCTTCTACTGCTGCGAGGGCTTCATCCTGTACCGGATTGTTAGCCATGTACCGCAGAATAGAGGTCTCTCGGCTTACCTTTGTGGAAAAGGTCACAAACCCATAACCTTTGTGGGTACCTTTCTTCGGCCCAGGTGGTAGACGGACCTTCTCTATCTTCCCATATCTCTGGAATAATTCCTGGACGTCATTATCATGTGCCTGAAAATCTATATTTCGGATGTACACCTCTCGGCCTTCATAACTTAATGAACAGTCAATCGTAACTCTGATACTCGGGGGGCAAAGATGCTTACACTGCACCAGACCGCTCATGCTTCTGATCAGGCGCCGAGATCTTAGCCACAAGAGTTTCCTTGCCTCCGAGTTGTTTACCATGGAGAGAGGTCGCCTTCTGAGCTTCACCAGAGGACGCAAACTGGACATAGCAAAACCGCCGATGCGTGTTGTACTTCAGACTCGGAAACCGGACGTCAACGATCTCGCCGCACTGAATTTGCCTGTTAGTTTCTGGTAATTTCTGTAGTCGGGTTATGAGGGAGGGGCTTGCATCTTTGAATAAATCTCTGATACACGTCTCATCGGCGGTCGGCGGAAAATTCGTAACGTAAAGAGTTGACCCTGTCCCAACCTGAACCTCGATAGAGTGCCCATCAACAATCTTCAAGTTTTTGGTCTGAGCTGTGAGGACATCTTCCCTATTCTCAAACTCAACGGTTGCAGTTGAAGTCTTTCCATCCTTCTCCACAATAAGCTTTAAACTATTGATCGTACCGCACTTTATGTCACATGTCAGCAACCATCAGCTTTATACGATGGAGCGGAGTGAAGAACTTACATCTCTGAAAAACTGTCTAACCCGCACCTCTGGATAATTCGGCGGCAGGTTCTTCACAATCACCGTAGTATTCTCGCGATCACGCTTCGGCACAGAAGACGCCGAGGGAGGCGAGCGGGCAGCTGGCTTCTCCGGGGCCAGTGTCTCAGCAGCTTTGGATTTCTTTTTGGGCTGAGAATCATCAGCCTCAGCAACACTTCGACGCCTCTTGGAACTGGCCCTAGCTGATTCATCAGTCTGCGGTGTATCTGCCTCTTGTTGCTGATCCTTCATTGTTTGCTGTTGTAGAGCAGCTGCTTGTGCCTCCTGGAGAATCGATGTTAGCCCTGAGACGACCATGAAATTTATACAAGCACAAGAATCTCCCACCTGCGCTCGCCTCTCCAAAATCTCTTTAGAAAGCTTCCGATACCGGACAGTCGCGTACTCGACGTCCTCGACGTTTCCGAAATCTTCAACATGGTTTTTCCATGTCTCCAGTATCTTCTCAGGCCAATCTAAGGTATTTCTCCTCAGAGCTGCTTTTAAAGCCGAGCCTGCATAATCTTTATCTTTTGGTCCATGTGAAAGTTCCCAGTGATAGTAACGTAACCAGTATTCATAAGAGTTGCCCTGAGTCTTAGTAAGCTCCTTCCAGATTTCCCTCGCAGAGTCAATTTTCTTAGCAAGAGTGCAGAAGTTGATATGAATCCTCTGAAGACGATACTCGGGATCCTTTTTGCCAGTTTCTGTGGGCCATGTCAGCAGGATACCTAATTAATTGAAGAAAAGAGCACGAAATCCCCTACCAGTAACAGCTTCGGATATCCCCATCTCCGCCATATCGAAATCATCCTCCCCGGCGTCATGCTCGAAAGCTCTTCTCTTCAAGAACCCACACCAGGCGATGTTGACTTTCAAAACCTCTTCCAAACCGCCCAAGTCCAACATCCCAGTAGTGGTGGCCCTGTGTTTGATCTCAGAAACTTCTTCAAATGGCCTATACGCCCTCTCCAAAGCAATTATGTACTGGGCCCATAGCGTTCCGGACCATGGGCAATGCCTCGTGGCACGCTTCAAAAGTACCGTGACGCGGGGACCCGGTGATTTCTCAAGAGCAAAAAAGACATATTCTTCCCAAACTCTGGCTTGTTCACCGAAGCACAGCAGGCACCGTTCATAGAGCGCGCATGCCATATCTACGTCGAGTTTCTTCTTCGGCTGGGAGGTTTCCCATTCTAGATATTCTGCCCAAGCATTCCATTCTTCTGCCAAGGAGACCTGTCCACGCTTGGGGAGGCGATCCTCATATACGGAACGCTCATTATACTTCGCCAAAGCTGCGGCATAGAGTTTGTTGGTGCTGACCATGACTGATTCATAATTTGTGTTGTCATATCTGGTAATAAAGGTGCTAAATTCAGAGAAGGTATCACTGATGGTGGTGTGTGGGATTTGGAGACGAGCGACATAGAGGTTTCGAATAAATTCAACCTTGGGGGGACTACCGTAGGCGACTAGTTAGCTTTATCAATAATGGATAGGGAAAGGGAGAGCTTACGTTGGGTTAGCTTCCAAATCCACCATCATTAAATCGCGATACTTATTCCAAAGCGCATAGCTCTCAGCAACATTATCTTTGGTAGCAAGAGAGCCCAGCCGATAAGTCTCAACAACCAATTCCAACGTAAAACACCCCTTCAAAGTAATCTCCTCCCCCTCACTCAGAACTTTCTTAGCCTTACCCTTCCCAGCCGCACCCCTCCCTAGAGAATACTGAGATTCGATATATTCAGCATAAGTCTTCCACAGCTTGACACTTGCAGACTCCTCTTCGACAGCCTTGGCACAAAGCTCCATGACACCAAGACGCTCCTCGAGACCGCCACAAATGGATATCTCATCGGCAATCCACTCAGCCCACATAGTCTCGTTCAGCGGAAACCTCTCGATCATGTCTTCGCGAGCCTTCCGCAGGTCCTTGATGAGGGGGTACGGCCCCACCCCTCTCGGGTCGGCCCGGTGTGCGAGGAAGCCGCGACGCAAGAGGGAAATATACTCCACATGGGATTCATACTGATACGGCCGGTTGGTGATGGAAACCAAAAGGTCGGCGATGCGCGTGTAATCCTCCTCCGACAAAGGCACCGGTGCTGCTACCTCGTTTTCATCATCGTCAGATGCATCTTCCATGACGGCTTCATACGCCGTACCAGTGCCATCGCCAACAGTGAAAGCAGCAGCAACATTATCATCGTCTCCGCCGATCATGACCTCGTCCCGAACTTCCTCCGATGGCCCACTCATTCCTGACGCGGAGAATGCTTTCGAGGTGGAGGCCTCGTTAGCTTTGAACGGCGACTGTCGGGGGTTCGAGGTTGGCGTAGTATTGGATGTGTGACCTGAGTGAATCGGGGAATTGGAGTCTGTATCGATGAAGGCAGGTCGAGACGATGGACGTGGGGAAGCAGAGGGGTTTGCCGGAGACGAGTAGTCATCTGAAGGTGATAGAAGCGAGTTGATATCCATTGCGGCCTAGCGATTTTCGTTCTCTTTCCTTGATTTCTCAGCAAAGATCAACCAACAATGCGATAGAGGGGGGGGGGAAGCTATGGGTAAATGTGCGCGTGGGAGGTTCGGAAGTGAAGTGTAGGGGGGGATAAAGAGGTTGTGTACCGTAGTCGGTGGAATGATAATATGACCTTCAAACTGGAAAAGTTGATCCCTTACACTGAAACTAAACAGATGAGGTCCAAAGAAAAGAAGCCCCTATGACCTTTATCAAAGGATCAAAGGAGGGGGAAAGGTTTCTAGAAAGCTCTATAGAGGAATTTAGCGTCCCAGCAGCAAACAGAAGAAAAAGAAGGTTGAACGGGGCATGGAGAGCCAAGACTTCTCCCACTGAGCCTTCCAGACAAAGATGAGAGAGAGAGAGACGTCCAATTGGACGTTGTTGCCAGGGAAACAGTTCTTTCCTGTTCAACACCCAATGAGACATCAACCGGAGGATGGTTCCCATTCAGCTTCCCCATCCCCGGGATAGGAAAAAGAGGAAAAAATGTGGGGCGAACCTCTTAGATACCATGCGCTTGGCGTTAAACCCCTTTGGCGCCACCGACTGGGAAATATTATAATTGAAACCTTTGCAAAGTATCATCCTGTATTTTGCCCATCATAGAACTGTGAGGAAATCTTTAAAAAATAAAATAAAATAATTCAACTGGTTCTTATGTTTTTAGAACCAACTTCTGTGCACTGATCTGTTCTCAGTTAAAAGCGGTATGATACGCTTTGGGTAGATTATTGTGCCAAGAATCGTGAGAAAATTGCTGAACAACATCAACCTATGGCTCATTTTTTTTTTATATCCAATTCCCATGTTTTATTTGATGGATAAATAGACAAGTGGGGGAGTGTAAACATTTCGTTGTTCAATGCACGGCGGGTGCCCGAGTAGAGTACAGTTTTGCAAAGGTCTCACTTTTTCGATGGTTTATTTCCCAGTGCTGTAGATGGTATCATATCTGAAAGGGTGAACCGCCAAGCGCATGGCAAATTTATTCGAGCATGAAGGGTTTTCTCGGGTTTGGGGCGGGGGAGGGCCTTGCCAAGGTAGGGGTTGTGCGGTTGCAGCACCCCTCCGCAACTGGAGGTTGGAGTTTTGTGTTTATATAAGCAATGATTACCTAGTCGTCGGTATGATAAAGGTTAGAGTAGGTATGTTTGCCCCTCCTCCCGATGTTAGAATGGGTATACTCTAGATCTTCAAGTCTTCGTTGCAATGATCGTGTAGGATAACTACAAGATCATGTGCTTCTCACCTATTCTAAATTCCTATCACATCGCCGGTCGTTCTCTTGACCAGACTTTCCGTCCTTGACTCCTCAGCACCTTTCTGATGTGATTGATAAAAAGCATAGCCTTTATTGCATCCTTTTGACCGAATTCACTGAGGAACCTCCCCCTCTCCCCCTCCATCTCCTCGGCTTAGGTTACTTATCTACCTGGGACCCTTTTGGCCGTTGTATCATAAAGTCGATAACCTGCCTTCGTTATACTAGTACAGTGCTGTGCGTCCGCATTCCTCTGTCTCCCCCCCGGACCGGCGATTTCTCCTTTGGACCACAGGTTTCCAATTGGAGTTCACGAAAAACACCCGCGCCAAGACCCGCCTGCGGGGCGAGTTAACCTTGAGTTATGCTTCAACCGATATCCGGGAATGGTTGGACCTGCGTGGAGCTATGAAGCCATCAGTGAGACCCTGGGTTATATGTGGTTCGAGACCAGGTGATGACTATCGGTCCTGATCGTTATCCTTTCCCCGCCAGTTGGGCATCGGGTTCTTGTGCTACGGCGCAGGGCAGCATACGGTCGTATTTAGTTGCTCTCGGTTCTCTCTAAAGAAAAAAAAAAAGGTGCCAGAAATACCAAAAAAGAACCTTTCTAAACCTAATTGTTAACATGTAATAATAATATCTAGAAGCCAAGGCATTGAAAAGAGGTTGAAGTTTTTATATACTGTATGATGAAGGAAAAGAGCATTTACTGTTGGGACAAGAGCCTTCCAAACACCAATGCCGAGGTGCGGTACCAAAAGTACCTCACAAGGGAAAAGGGGGTGGAAAGGAAGGAAAAGTAGGAAAGGTAGGGAGGGGGGAGAAGATGAACAGACAAATGAACAATAATCGTGTACACCCATAATCATTCAGACAACCACTTTTCCTTTCTTCTCCTTCACAAACCCCGTCAACACCATCCCAAGTTCCTTCTCGGCAAACGCCAAATCATCCTTAGCCATCTGATCTGGACTAACCCCAACCTTAACACCATTGGCCTTATGCAGCACAATTTTACCCTTCCGGAACCCCACCAATTGCGCATCAACACTGTACCTGCCGGTGACGTCGAGCCAACTCCGGGTCTTACTAGGGTCCGGTTTCGGCTTATTGGAGTATATGAGTGGGACGACCGGTGTGTTAACATTCGGCGGGAGTTCCTTTGGAGAGGTTGTAATAGGCGATCCCATCACCCCGGCAACAAATTCTTGGTCCTGAGGGGATAGGTCTGACTTGAGGATATTAAGTCTCACGCCGTTACGCTTTAGTAAGAGTACACGGTCGGTCTCGCAGCCGAGGAGTATCATCTCTTGTCTGTATTGGCCGTTGTTGTCGGCCCAGATTCTATATTCCATAGCGGTGCGCGGTTTCTGGGAGGGTTCCTGTGACTCGAGATTGGGCTCCGTCAGATGAGTCTCAGGCTCGGGTTCGGATTCGGTTTTGGAATCGAGCTTCGGAGATATCTTCTTTTCTATTCCTCCTCTGCCTCCTTCCACGCCCTGAGGGTTGCCTGAGCTTGCCACATGCTCCACTCTCCCCTCACTCCTAAAAATAAGCAACGGTTTCCCAGCGTGCTTGCAATCCATCTTGCCCGGGCTCTCTCCCTCACTCTCTTGTCCCCGCTCACGTATGGACACGTGCTTGTGCATACGCGGCCTCGCATCTCTTACTACGAAAGTAAAAGACGACTTTTACAGCCTCGGACATCAGATGCGTTACGCCTCCCAAACCAGAGCGGTGAAGGAAACCTACATCTTCTTCTCCATCTCCTTCCACAGCTCTTAACAGGCACTCGTCCTCTTCGGAGGACAAGGTTTCGTCATCCGACTCAAAGCTCCCTATGTGCAGGCGCCCGTTGCGCTGTATTTCCTGAAAGCCATCATTCTCGTCTAGGAGCTCGTGGGGCTCTATCAGACAGAAGCTGTCCGCTAGGTTCTCGTCGCTCGTATGAGGAGGGTTTTGTATGAAATCGAGGGATGGCATGGTTATCGGAGTTAAGTAGGAGTAAAATATAAAATATAAAATAGGAGCGGAGAGGTAAGTAGGTGATGCCGGGATTTATATAGTTCGCCTCGTTTGTCGGGTTCTGTTAATGATTGCCTTAAATGTAGAGGGCGGTCTCGGTTTTATCCCAGAACGACTGGAAAGAAGGCTGCTTGTCAAGTAAACTTCTTAGTAGGAATAGTGGATTCTCCGAAAAATTGGATCCCATTCATTCCGATAATAATTATATAGTATTTCGTGTAATGCACTGTACTGTACTGTACAACACAGCTATTCGTTGGTGACGTGGGACAGGTGAAATATTACTCGAGCTGTGTTGGAACTTGAAAAAGCTTTTATGTGGAGAAACGTCAGAGCACTTGTTGCTTTTTCGGACCAGGGTTTTTCGTTTCCACGCTCTACAGAGTTACTGGATCCCCCAGCTTTACAACCAACCAGACTTTAGCTTAAACGCTTACCGTACTGTATCAGACAAAGTTAGGCAGGGCATTTATCGCCGTTTAGCGAGTTCGTCTGTTTCACCTTCCCGACTCTAGTCTGCCGGCAGCCAGCACCTGTAGAGCAACAGTAGGTCGTGTTTGGTCTATCTTAGAGACCAGAGATTCTGTGTCACTTCCGAGGCGCTAGATACCGCCACCACGATGATTAGTGGCTGGGATGTTTGGACTCACGCGTGCTTCGCGGATGAGGTCACAAAACTCCGTGTAAACGATAACATTATACTTTATTGTAAACCTTTATATCTGCTGTGATACTTGGGCAAGACTCTCCGTGCGTCATGTTGAATGAATGGTATTGATTATAAGAGTTGGGGACAGTTCCACGAGAGCGTCAACATGTCAAAAGCGGATGCCGGTACCACGAAGGATGTCAGGCAAGGGCAGACTACCGTATTGCAGTCCCTCCCTTCAGGGCTGATGATTTATTGAAGCAGGGGTTGAAAAAGCCTGGCCCGGAATGGCCTCAATTCGACGTATGGTATCATTCTATCTGAGAGAAAAAAGGAAAGTGTAAAGAGCTTTGGGTATAGAACTGCGAAACCGCCCCCAAAACATCGGGATAAGGGAGTGAGCAAGGTGATATCTACAATAAAGAATCTATCCATCAATCTCTGCTCCGAAAACCTCGCGAAGGAAGCCCTTCGTAAACCTGATAATTTGGGCATAGTTTCTGTCAAAGCCAGCTTGACCGCCATAATAGGGGTCTTGAACTTGCTCACCCTTATTCTCTCCGAAGTTGCCGAAGAGTGTGACTGGGGACACAGAATCCAAGATGTCAGTATTAGGGACGTCGAACTGAGCTCGGTTCTGTGAGGAGTGCATTTACCTTTTGCCTTGGAACCCTTGGGTTGGACGGAGGTTATATCACGGAGATTTGCATCCTTCATGCGAGGAAAGAGAAGGAACAGTAAGCAATTCCTTTCCCTTAAGCTCTTCAATAGGGTTAACGGGAAGGGGAAACCATACATCCATAGAAAGTATGTAATCGAAATCATTGAAATCCGAGGTAGCAAGTTGACGAGATAGATGGCTCGTATGAATTCCGTGCTTAGCAAGAAGTTGAACGGTGCCTATACTTATCAGAATCATGAATTTCCCCTATTACTCGAAGAGAAAGCTCGGGTTCTTACGAGGATCCGGACGCTCTCCGGAATGATAAGAAGCCGTTCCGCAACTGTCTATCCTGCGGAACTTATTTTTGAAACCTAGTTGTTGGACGGTCCTGCGGAAGGCTCCTTCAGCCATTGGCGAGCCTAAGTGCCAAGGTTAGTAACGGTGAGGGCAGCAAACACTAGCCACCAAGGAGGGATACGTCAAGTCAATGCCCTTGAAAGCAGACTACGACCAACCTCAGGGGCTACCTACGACAGATATTTCCAAGGCAGACAAACAAAACGTTGATAGCATCCTCATCAGCATGCATGCCAGCGTCAATATCCTCAACTGCAACTTTGCTGCTAGACATGGTAAATGGTGGACACGATGGACGAACGGGTTAAAAGAGTGTCAACGGGGTTTGGAGACAAGGGGTATGGAAATGGTCGATGGGGGTGGTTCGTTTCTGGAAGAGAGTGTAGATGCACAATTTTAGTGGATGAACATGGGTGGGTCGCGGGGACGCGGGGGGTTAGGGTCTGATAAGGAAATTTTGGCGAGCGCTTTCCACCAAGTTTTTCTTATCGGACCCACGTGACTGTTTAATCTATCAGTCTGCTCGTAAAAGTAACCATCCCAACGGGTTTGGCCCTCTCCTGTCGATACCAGGATTGCGGGCCTGGACTCGAGAACTCGCTGTTGAACGACGCTTGTGAATACGCTGGATGTGATGATAATGTACCATAGCTCACCTAGTACTATAATATAATATTATTATCATAATATTTAAAAATCAACTCTTCCGGGAGCTTACGATTAACTCGGGCACTGGCACTGAAAAACGGACTATCAGCTATCAAGCTTCAGGGGGGTCTCCGGCAGGGTCACAAAATGTGGCAGAAGGCGCCATTCAATTCACTGTGCCAATAGACCTGGGAAACCGAAAGAATGCAATACCAGTGACTTAGGGCGCATCTGGCTACCATCGGGATTTCAACTCGAAACAACATGATTCAGCTATAAGTTACTCGGGTAGTAAAAATATCCTGAATTCTATATATAAGGTTATGAAGTAACCGTTGGGTGGAGGAAGTCAAGTCCGCTTACAACCAGAATGCATATTCCGAGTGATGAATAAATTGAGTATAATAGTATCGTACGATACCGTGAGAGGTATATTTTGGTTCCCAATAGAAAGCACCGTGAGGTTGGGGGTTGGCAGGTTTAGCCGCATCATATCAGTCTCGAGGGGTCTGCACTAGTTCAGATACTACGAGACGGGCAAGTTTTCCTCCTCTTCCCTATTTCCCTTGCTAGCAGCTACTAGTTTGGTTTCTCTAGGATAAATATATATTTTCTAGGATTGTGGAATCCGTCCAAAGATGCCGTTATTCGAGGCACCAAGCAAAACGCGGGGATTGGTGCCCGCGAAAAATCCGTATTTGCAGGTTTCAACATCGAGACTCCGACCCAGCTCATTCATCCGGACTGTTGGCCCAGTTTTTGGGATAAACATCATCGAGGTGGTAATCATGAAATATCACTCATTCCTCTCAACCTTCCCTCTTAAGCCTGTACCTTCCCCCTCCGTCTCCCGCCATCACCCGCAGTCATACCCCTGCTCCTGGAAGCCGCATATCTCGCCCTGTATGACCTGCTGTAAGAGCCAAAGATGGCCATACTAGGATATTACTGCCCTGAGCTGACTGCTATCGAACGTCCAGTCTCGTCCGTAGCTCTCAGTAGTTCCTGCACGGTGCGTAAAGAAGGGCCCCGAAAGCCGGGAATACTGCCAGAACCTTTCTCTAGTATTTCTAGTCAAGCTAGAGATACCTGCTAACCTTCTTTTTCTCCTCTCTTTTCGTTCTTCCCCTCATCCTTTGGTTGCGCCTGGTCTGCAAGGTATATATCGTTGTTCCATGGGGTTGAGGAGGGAAGTAAGAGATGTGGTTAAGGGTGCTATCAGATGATCAGATAGGACTTTGGAAAGCCATTGCGCAGCATCATACATAATAAGTAGAAAGTATGATACCACCCACCTGCTGTACGCAGAACAACTGACTAGAATAAAAGCAACTCCAACCAAGCCAAAAAGGGACCAAATACCGTCCGGCATCCCCTCCACAAAAAAAGCCCCCGAAAACAAATTATGCAGCTGCGGCTGCCCCAAAAAACCAACCCCCATACGTACCCGGCCTTTCACTATGCTAGGCCGGCACTGAGGCCTCTCACTCGTTGCGGACACGTTTGGTTCTTCTTCAGCTCTTCGACAGTGGATACGGGCCCATTATTCCCCCGCAGTTACCTTTGCAGACTATTTTCTTCCGCCTCAGCTTTCCAACCACGAAGGCTACGAATACGAGTCTACTATTTTCCTACCGGACACACTAATCAACTACCCTATCCTCCGGTGCCAACCAATTGAACCGAGTCGGCAAGCATGACAAGTGGGTTTACGAGCCGTGCTTCTACTAAGTGCTAATGGACGGACGGTCACCGAATGCTATCGGATGGATAGTTAGACCGGGGGTACTCGTACCCTCAGCGAGGCTTGGCACGGTTTTGCTTGTCAAGGTGGTTGAGGGCCTCGCTGAGGGGGTCGCCTCACTGAAGGCACAACCAGTCTACTCGTAATTTTCCGACGTTTGTAAAAACGACTGCTATTACATATGGGCAAAAATCTGCCAGAGCCTCAGAGATTTTGGTGGTATGCAATAGCAGTCGTTTTTACAAACGCTAGAAAATTGCGAGTATCGAATGCTAGGCGGTAGCCATGCACTTGAGGTTGCCCACACACTACGGTACTAGAAATGCCTTGATCAACGAGTGACATGCATACACCAAACAAGTCAACAGCTACAATTCCCTTAATAGTGCACGAGTACAGTACGAGTATAGTACTCCCACCATTTATACCTATAAATGATAATTGAATATACAAAGGGATACCACTCCCACTCAATGTGCTGTCGAACACCTATAGGACAAACAACAGCGTGGTTGATTGACTCATTGATACAAGCCGAAACCTTGCCTGGCTCACTCATACATAATCGAGATGTTCGACAATGCAGGCCGAGGCCAAAAGGACATATTAGTCACGTGGGTATGACAAGAAAATTTTGGTGAACCTTTCTGTACGGTACAGTGCCAGTATCAGAGCGCCCAAACAAGGCACGAGGCAAATACCGGCCGGTATATCTATCCACCGCACCAATGAAACTCCTGGGTATATTTCATCCTATGCTCCTTATTCCGAGGGCGCCTTGAGCCGTATCAAGTGGAGGTGGGTGATTAATAGGTGAAGTGGAGCATAGCTCCACCAGTGCGAAGTGATGATGATACTAATAATATAGAAACACTCAGCCCGGGATTGAAAAACGCCTATGCAAGTTTTCCGAGCTGAAAGACTGATCTGTGTAGCGAATGTTTGCACACAAATGCGACGAAACTATCATAGCAGATCAACTCGAAACTCGGCACCGGAAAAACACTTTTTCAACCCCGGGGCTGATTTCCTCTAACAGCACGGTACTCGGGTACTGGCTACCCGATGGGCTCAAAGGCGAAGAAATGTAGGGCGCCCGGAAAGGCAATCGACGAAGAGCTTGGTCGAACTACGAGCACAGTACGGCAGTTAATGGCAAAATGCATCCTGTAGCTATCCTCCCGCGGGCTGGACTTGTTCCTCTAGTACTTTACCATATGGTGTGCTTACGATTACAAACTCATGTGAAAGTGGTTATCAACACGTGAGGATTGAAGAGAAAAAAAAGGCTCCCAAAACGCCGCAAGAGGCATCCAAGGCATAATTTCGGGTGTCCATCGTATATCCCGTTTGTGGCTGAGTGGAAGGCACAAGGAATTCGGGCGCATCCCGAGACCGCGGAGAGGGTCACCTTCTAACCCCATCATAATAATCTACTTGCGCTCGAGTACTCGTACTAAGTGCTGCGGCTTTAGCTCCGCTAAAGATCGGTGGAGATCCCGTTTGGTTTAGATTTCAGATCATTATTTTAGTTGCATGGCGCCGAAGCGATAGATACGGGGCGAGAGGGTGGCCTTCGCTACTGAGTGGCTTGAGTCCAAAAATTAAATTCAACGTAGTTTCCGAAACCTTCGAAATGGTCTACTCGTAATTCTCTCACGCTCGTAAAGCCAACTACGGTAGGTCCGCACATGCTGCCAAGGCGCCTCCCCTAGGGCCCGTGAGAACATGAACTGCGAGTATGATACCTATTTGTGAAAGAATGAAAGTCTGCAGGGGTGTTGAGAGCGTCCGACTCAGTGGGTTGGGTGAGATTTAGCCTCAGAGGGTGCACAATATTGATTTTGAATTCCCGGATGGTTCCCTGGCCTCCCGCTGAATACCACGGAACAGGATTGCAAAAGGCACCTTAGGGGCAGGAACCTGCCACCAACGTACTACCGGTAGCACATTTCGGTCTCACTTTTGACGTTTATTGTTTGCTACAGCACTGCCGGTACTTATACTGATGCTATTTGTTCATCCGCCGAACGCGGGTTAGGTATAATAATCTATTCCTATAACTAGAGGAAGCAAGTATATGCGGACGGTCGTTTTCAAACGTCAGAGTACATACGGTACCTGACTGCTTTCTGCTAGATGCCGATTAAAAAAAGGAAAAAAAAAACCCCGAAGTGGTGGGTTACGCACTTCCCCTCCACGGTCTCTGACGCCGCACTACGGTACATGTTACGAGTGCTCGTACCGTAGAGGAGGGCTGCTATCCCGCCGCGGGATCCTGCAGTACTGATTTCCAATCGAATGACGCTTGTGAATACGCCCGCTATTGCATCCCGCCAGATCCAGCATTCTTGCTTGGAGCTTCGTATCATGTAGTACTCGTACTGATTGTTCAGTAACGTCACTCAATTTACAAGTGCCCAGGTGTAAATTATCAAATTTGGATAGGTTCTCTTAGACGTTGTACTGTGAGAGAGGATGGTGAAGATAGATGCTTTTGGTACGAAATGGGTATTGAGGCAAAACTTTTGTCCGAGTACTGCAGAATCTGATATAAGATACGTCTAATTCTGCACCCAACGGCCTAAGTACCGTAGTAGTGTTAGGAGCATAGATTTTGTTTTTAATAATTGTACAACTCTCGGCTCTACGGTTTCTCCGTGTCAATGTTTTTTTGTTTTTTATATTCCTTGGATTAATATCCCATGTCTTTATACACCAAGGAGCTTTGCCATTTCGCATCCAGAGTGAAATTCTAGTAACCTGATCGGTCCAGAACCGCCACTGTGTTCGCCCTATATCCAGACTCTTTTTGCAAAGCCTTGGCCAAGTGAAGGTTTTCGCTTGGTACCTCCCATGGTTTTGATCTATCTTGGTACATTGTCAATCATCGTCCCCCCACCCCACCTACTGGTGTCACCGATTATCATATTATTGCAACACTAAAAATGTGTGAGGTTCTGGAGCCAACGAAGGGGTGAGATTTACTCGAGCACCTCGACGTCAATCCTGCAGTTTTCCGGGCCAGGGCTGAGCTCCGAATACGAGCTAATGTTGATCAGACACGGTACGAGTACGGTAGAATACCGTGGAAAAAAACAACAACCGGTCCTCATACTAGGACATTGGAGTTGCCTCTCCAGGTAAGGCCGGTCGTATCATTTTATTTATCTCGGCTGGGGCTGAAAGACAGTTTTCTCGCTGTGTCTCTCCTCTCCTAATCCGGGGGCGGGAGTTCTGGACGTCTTGAGGTGAGGCCTGGTTACTGGTATTCCGGTACCAACCGGCTTTCCAAGAAAAGCCTTATAAAGGAGAAGGCTCCGAACCTTCGCAACAAAATCATCAACACCGACCTCAAGCTTTGCTCCAACATAAACACGTTCCGTGACAATATGGTTCGAATCGGGTTGAAAGAAACGCTTCTCTCCTTACTCCTCATTGGAGGTGGGAGTTGCGCGAGGTCAGATTATTCGTCCCTGCCGATCGTGGACCTTGGATATGTCAAACAACAAGCCACCTCTTATAACCAAACTTATGGTTTCTACCACTTTCGTAATATAAGATATGCGGCACCACCCCTCGGTGATCTTAGATTCCGCAAACCCCAACCACCACTTCCCCAGTACGGAATACAAAATGGAGACATCCCCATCACAGAGAGTGCCTGCCACCAAACCTTCCCGCCCTTTATCCCCCATCCCCCTGGATTTGACACCGATTTCGGGGTTGAAGATTGTCTAGTAAGATGACCACTTTTGAGATAAAGTACCTTTTTTATATTTTCATTTTAGCTAACAGGAGGGTGGTAAGTACCTGGATGTTTATGTCCCAGCGTCCGTAAAAGCAGGCGATGATGTCCCAGTCCTCATCTGGGTCTACGGCGGCGGTTATACTGTCGGCTCTAAAGAGATGTGGGGCGATCCGGCCCGTCTGATTCAATCTGCTGATGAACCGATAATATATGTGTCCATCAATTACAGGTGAGCCATCGCTCTACCATGCACGCATCAAAGTTATCTACTACGAGTGCTAATTCATGATCTACCTTAGGCTTGGAGCTTTTGGGTGGTTGTCCCCTCAGAATGTGACAGACATTGATGCAAATGTCGGCCTCTATGATAGCCTGGCTGCAATGGAATGGGTCAAGGAGCACATTTCCAAATTCGGGGGCGACAATGACAAGACTACTGTAATGGGCGAGAGCGCGGGAGGCGGAATTATCATGCACACTATCACAAGTTACGGAGGAGAAGGCAGTAAACTTCCATATCAACAGGTAAATCTATCCCTCTTACATTTCAACGTGTAACTAGTGAGATCCCCCTAACATCACTATGGCCTGATATAGGCAATCATCCAGTCAGCCGGATTCGACCCCAAAAGAACACACTACTCTATCCGGAATGGTCAATACGACGAGTTCAAGAAGAACGCAAACTGCACCACCCTGAACTGCCTTCGTAGCGCGCCCACAGAGGTACTGCTGAAAGCAAATCACGATGTTATCATGAAGCTTGGAAGCGGGGAAATAGGAGCTTTTGGCCCGGCAGTTGATGGGGATCTTGTTCCGGATATTCCTGTCAGACTCCTGGCCCAAGGGAAGTACCACCATGAGCTCAAAAGTCTGATT
Organism: Tuber umbilicatum; assembly: GCA_003313605.1. Lineage (NCBI taxonomy): Eukaryota > Fungi > Ascomycota > Pezizomycetes > Pezizales > Tuberaceae > Tuber > Tuber umbilicatum. Next base: position 12,157 of record QLOI01000027.1, on the reverse strand, counting down.
GCGAGTAACGTCGGCTTTGAGGTATTCTGCCCCCCCCTCTCCCTGCTACCTACACTGCAGTAGAACTAACGTTTCTCATAGGGTGGGTTAATATACCCTACCCCAGACAATGTAACCGAAGACACCTTCAACAGTACCCTTAGCGGTTTCTACCCGCTAGCTCCAGAAACTCTAAAACAAAAGACTCTCGCTCTATACCCATATCAAGGTCCCGGAATTCCTGAATGGTTGCGAATCACCGACTTCTGGGGCGATATAGTCTTCAACTGCAACCAAGTATGGTTAGCAAAATCATTCCACGAGTCCTACAGATACGTCTTCAATATCCCACCTGCAGTCCACGGTCAGGATGTTGCCTACACCTTCTACACTGGTCCCGACCCCATGGTTGCGAATGAGACAACCGCTATCATCCATCAGGAGTACATCACTGACTACGTCATTCGTGGGGAGCCCGGTTGCGAGATGGGTGCCTGCTTCCCCCGATATGGATATGGCATGGATACTCTCTCAGTGAACCTTACGGAAATCAAAGTAGTTAGGGATCCGTGGGCAACTGAGAGGTGTGATTTATTGGTGGATCTTGCGGAGTATAGTTAAGCGTTTTAGGCCAATGCTGTTATCGCCTATGCGGGCAGGGTTTTTGGTGGCCGGTAGAGAAGTAACACGGAATCGAATCGCAGGAGTACTGTAGTAATGTTCTTTCATTAAAATTCAATCATTCATTAAATCATTCGATAGCTTGCAAGGCCCCGTATGCCAAGTTTGCCCTAGGCTTACCGTACCGCTTGCCACATCAAATTCCTTTATAACAATCGGAAAATAATCTCCAATACCGTGCGCTTCCCCCATTCACAAGCAGACCACCAGCACCTATTATGGCAAACCAGACTATAGCACTTTATAATACAACTTCGACTCCCTCCCACTCAAGCCCACACATCATCTTCCATACGGCGCCCCAGCGTTATAAGCATATTCACTCACTCACTCACTACGGGTGTATACAGAAACATTATTTGTATAGTGCATGTAGATTAACCGGTGCCTCAACATCATTCAATAACCACATCAACAGGAGAAACCTAGCTTAGAAATCTACGGAAGCCCCTTCCCTTTCCTCCCCTGTCAAAATACGGTAGACTTGCGTCGAGTGTCGCGGTTTGTTTCCCAATTGCCGGCGAGTTGGAGCGGGTGATTCGTTGTTGTCCATTGTGGCTGTGGCGGAGCCGGGCTTAGAAGAGTACCGGTACGTAGTGAAGTGCGGATCGTGGGCTATACAGTAACATACGGGTGCTTGGAGAGGTGGGGAGATGGGGAGATTGTATGACGGATGCAAAGTGCAGAGGGCATCTTCTGCATTACTGCCGGTATGATAATAATATTATTAGTAAACATCGATGAGTGTGCACTTGGACGCGACATCCCAAGCCAAGATCCGAGTGAACATCCATGACTGGCCCCCACACTATCCTTTAGTCATCGTACTGTATGATACCCCAAAGAGCCCCATCAGCCGCACGGGCACGCAAAGCGCCAAATACCCAATACCCAATCCGCTGCATGTATCACATGCAACCCGGGGCTGAAATGCAGTAAAAAAGCGGCGCACCGTACAGTATCCTGCCCATATCGCGCAAATTACACACAATCGGGGCCGGGTCAAAGTGTAAGTTACTCGAGTACAGTACCGTGCGACTTCAACCCGGTCGCGCGAGTACGGTACGGCAAGGGGCGAAAGCACCTGATACAATTGTCCACGAGCGTCTGTGGTAAGCCGCCGACAATTACTCGCGCGGCCAAGCACGGTACAGCAACACCAATGGTCGCTCCAAAACCTAAGCCGTGCAGAAGCAGATGGTTTCGGGGGGAGAGAGCGATTCTTTTCACAGCTTTGGGGGGCTTAGGACTGGAGATATTCAATTGGGATACGGTAATCAAGGGGGGCTTCCGGGTACGAGTGGGCGGGGGCGGGGCGGGAACCCTGGCGTTAAGCTTCCTGCTTGTAGCTTTGTATTTGCTTTTCCGCGTGGGGATGCTTTCTTGTTGGGCTGGTTGGCCGGTGGGCATAGTACGGTACTCGAGTAATCATGGTGAATCAGTGGAGATTGTCGGTTATTCCTTTGATGCATATATGCCCTGCTCGAGGACGCGGCGATTCAGCATCCTTTCTCTATTGCTAAAAAGTGTTTGATCGATTGTGCTTTGCACTATGAGCACTGTACTGCACCACGAGTACCCTAGGGGCAAGGTACTATTGGCAGAGTGGAGGAGACTCACGATACAAGCACGGAGGTACTTGCTGGCCGGGCTTGCTGCAAGGATGACCTGGAGTGGGATTCCTCCTTCCATCATAGGGTTTTTTGGCTCTGCAATTATGTTACCATGGGAGTATCCCGCCTTGCCATGTGGGCCAGGGTGCAGCTAAAGTACGAGTACTCCTCACCCACAGAATAGCACCGCCCCGCAGACTGTCGCAGTCCTGACGATGCTTCCCTCTACAGCATGATATCAAACCTGCCCGCCGGCCAGTTAGACCAGGTTCAGCACCACATAAACCAGCGCGCGCGGCCCCCGCTCGGGTATGAAGAAACGCCTCAAAGTCTATTTTGAGACAGAGGCTTGTTTTTTCCCTCCAAACCTCACGTTGCACGAACAGTGCGTAAACAGGGCGATGGCTAATTTGGCTAGATTTTGGTTATGATAGCTCACCAAAACCCCTTGAGGCTGGTTCTCTTGGTACCCTCTCCCTCCTTTGAAGGGGAGGCTGACATGTAGGGTATTATTGCCAAGGCGGCAGCTGAATCGAGGGTTTCAAAGAATTTTTGCGGTGTTGGAGGAGGAGGGATTCTTAAAGTGCTTGATAGTGGCAATATTATAGTCGATAAAGTCTTTTGGAGGGAAGCACAGCTTTTCTTTTATTGGAAGGTTGGTGTTCTCACTTTTTCTTCTTTTCTCTCTTCCTCTTCCCTCTTCCCTCATCTCTCACTCGTCTTTATCTTCATCATCATCGCCAGCTCACCTTTGACTAACCTTCGAATACACGTGGTTTCGTCAGTCAGCCAGTCATTCAGCCGATCAGAGCGGGGTTTTCAGACGGAGAGCTGACAAGCATCACCATTTCTACAGTGCAGTGGGAGCAAAGTGGTTCATACATTCCTGGAAAGCTTTTCAAGTTCCATTTTCTTGCGCTACTGGTACTGCATATACCTCTTCGCTGGAGATAAATGATCGGATTGATAGGGGAGAGTGTAGTAATTTCCATCCAAAGGTAAGCCGAGGCTCTGTTTCCATTTTCTGCCTTGCTGTTAGTTGGTTTCCCCCCGCCTACCCTTCTTCGCAGGAGTATCTGCCCACCTTCGCCCCGGAGTCGTCGCGTCCCCTCGTGTTGAATTCGTCATTGGTCTCATGCAGAATAGAAATTTCGTCCAAAGGGGAACAAACCAAACCCCCTCCCCCGATTAGTTACCGGATATCGAGAAAGAAGGGAAGAAAAAAACTTTCCGTCTCCAGCTTTATTTGTGTGGATTGGGGTAGAGAGCGCCAAGCGGAGGTTTACGGGTAGAAAAGCACAGTTTTTGCCCTTTTTCAACCCTTTATTAGAGATTCAAACGGGAAAAAGAAAAGAAAAGAAAAAAGAGAGGGAAATATTACAGCTCCGCAACACAGTCAAGGTTGCATGAGAGAGAGAGAGGGTACAACCGACTACCATATCATCGTCTTGTCAGTTATACCGTTTCATTACTGTACTTGAGCACTCGAGCACACGTTACAGAGGGGGAAAGAGGGAGAGAATACAGGGGTTTTTGTCTAACTGTTCCATAGTATTCTAACCCCTCTCTAGTTCGCCGCCGCTGTCGCGCCTAGGACACCCTTTACTATCATAAACACGTTTCCCAGCTTTAATTTTAACCCTACCGTACTTGGCTGCGACGCCGGTCCACTTTTGGGTTTGCCTTTGTCTGGAACTGGCCATCCAATAACTTAGAAATTAGATAAAAATAAAAATACAAAACCGAGAGCCATGGCTGGTCGGAATAATAACGACGCATACAGCCGCCTTGACTTTGGTGGTCCCATTCACCACGACGACTCCGACTCCGACGACGGGACAGGACCTCTCCCACAACAACACCAACAGCCACACATACCAACAACTACTACACCGCCTGCAATGGATCCTCGATATCGGACGCCCTCGCCCGCTCACCCGCTGGCTGGTTACCAGCTCGAGGAAGCTCCGTATAGGCCTCAACGACAGAATACCGGTGGATATCCTGCTCAGATGCCCGGTGGTGATACATTGGCATATCAACCAAGTGTGAGTTTCTATCTGTTGTATTTGTTTCTTCATTTCTTCCCCTATCTCTGGCTTCATCCCCCCTTATCTCCCATCTTCCCCCGCCTTTTTTTTTTTCATGGCGGGGGTGGTTTGCTACATGAGACGAAATTCTACCCATTTGCGCGATCCCTGAAACGAAGCTAAAGTTGGGGACGCACGTAGTATTCCGTCACGAACCTTGAACATTCGTACAATTCAGCTCCACCTGGCCCCCCATCCCGAACTGGCCATCGCCAATCTGTAAATTATTCGCAAGGTCTCTATCCGGAGGATCACCGTGACAATTACTCCACTGACCCCTATCGACCCCACCCGGTCGATGATACCTATCCCTTGACACAGTACACCACCCACCATGACGGTTACCATGACGATGACGACCGACGACCCATTTTAGAGCCAGATTCCCCTCATAGAACTCCTGGTGATGCTTCCTATTTTCCACGAAACATCCCATCGCCGGTTTCTTCTGCCCCGACCCCGGGACCGGGCCTGAGAAGATGGAAGACGGTAAAGAAGGTGGAGCTTTTCAGAGGGAATTTGGTCTTGGATTGTCCGGTACCTAATAAGCTACTCAATGTACTCCCGTCGAAAGATAAGCGTGAACCTGAGCGTGAATTTACGCACATGAGGTTTGTACTTGTGGTTTTCTTGGTTCCCTTTTTTCGTTTTATTTTGAGGGAGGGAAAAAAGCTGATTGCTGTTGGACCTGGTGAAGATATTCGGCTGCTACTTGCGATCCCTCTGAGTTTGTCCAGAAGGGGTTCACATTGCGACAGCAGCTTTTCCAGAAACCTCGCCATACGGAGCTCTTTATTGTAGTTACTATGTACAATGAGGACGAAATCCTATTTGCTAGAACAATGGCTGGTGTCTTTAAGAACATCCACTACTTGTGTTCTAGGTCTCGCTCGCAGACATGGGGTACAGATGCATGGAAAAAGGTGGTTGTTTGTGTCGTCAGTGATGGTCGTGGTAAAATTAATCCAAGGACACGGAGTGTTCTGGCGGGTATGGGATGTTATCAGGAGGGCATTGCTAAACAGAAGGTTAATGACAAGGACGTTACGGCTCATATCTACGAGGTTTGCTCAACGAATAGTCGGTGGTTAATATTCTTGGCTAATATGCAACTCGTAGTACACCACTCAAGTTGGTATCGAGCTTAAAGGAGATCTGGTAAAGCTTACTCCAAACGGGAAACAGGGGCCAGTTCAAATGCTCTTTTGCTTAAAGGAACGAAATCAGAAAAAGATCAACTCGCACCGTTGGTTTTTCCAAGCTTTCGGCCAAGTCCTTGACCCGAATGTTTGTGTTCTCATTGATGCGGGAACTAGGCCTGGTGGATCAAGTATCTATCACTTGTGGAAGGCTTTCGACATCAATCCCCAATGCGCAGGTGCTTGTGGTGAAATCAAGGCCATGTTGGGAGCGGGAGGGAGGCATTTACTCAACCCTCTCGTTGCAACTCAAAACTTCGAGTACAAGATGTCCAACATTCTCGACAAGCCATTGGAGAGTGTATTTGGGTTTATCAGCGTGCTTCCCGGTGCTTTCTCCGCCTATAGATATACGGCACTGCAGAACGACGCACAGGATGAAGGCCCTTTGGAGAAATACTTTAAGGGAGAAAAGATGCATGGTGGTGACGCCGGTATCTTCACTGCCAATATGTACCTTGCTGAGGACCGTATTCTCTGTTTCGAGCTTGTGGCTAAGCGGAAGGCGAACTGGGTCTTGCAGTACGTCAAATCGTCAAACGCCGAGACGGACGTGCCGGACGAAATGTCGGAGTTGATTTTACAGCGAAGGCGTTGGCTCAATGGTTCATTCTTCGCTGCCGTTTATGCGCTCGTGCACATGTTTGATATCTGGAGAAGTGACCATTCATTGATGCGGAAATTAATGTTCCACGTCGAATTCTTCTACCAGACAGTGTTTATGTTGTTCTCGTGGTTCGCTATCGGCAACTTTTTTCTGGTTTTTAGAATTTTAACAGTCAGTTTGGCGGATCCGGCTCTCAATTTTCCACCTGGTAATGTGCTCAGTATTATATTTGAATGGTTGTATCTTGGAACTCTCCTCACCTGTTTCGTCCTGTCACTTGGAAATACCCCGCAAGGAACTAAGAAGCTTTACATGACTATCGTCATCTTCTGGGCTGTTCTCATGGTGTATGTCTCCGATTTATTCCAGGTAATCTAAGGACCTTGCTAATCTCTCGGTAGGTATCTATTGTTTGCTGCCGTCTTCATCTCTGTCAAATCTGTTACAAAGGAATTAGCAGATAATGGGGGTAAATTCTCGGCCAGCAGCATCTTCCAGAATCAGTTGTTTAGAGATTTGTTGATTTCGCTGTCGTCAACGTACTTGCTGTACTTTGTAGCTTCTTTCATGTTCTTTGAGCCATGGCATATGTTCACCAGTGTAAGTTCATCCATCCAGCCATCGAAAGGTTGTCCGATTAATCATGGTTCAGTTTGTCCAATACCTCCTCCTCTCACCTTCCTACATCAACGTCCTGAACGTCTATGCCTTCTGCAACACTCACGATATTTCCTGGGGTACCAAAGGGCCCGATGTGCCCCCACCCATCAAAAATGGAGCGGTAACAACCGTTGACGGAAAGGCCGACATGAATGTCCCAGCAGACGATAAAGATCTTGACGAGCAGTACGAAGCTGAAATCAAAGTCCTCGCCGAAAAGTTCGTGCCCAAGCCAGAAGAACCAGACGAAGTCCAAATCCAAAAGGATTACTATGCCGGTGTGCGTTCTTGCGTCGTGCTCGTGTGGATGTTTTCGAACTTTGCCCTCGCTGCGACGATTTTAAACAGTGCTGGTCTCGATAGGGTTAGTCTAGATGACGAGAAGAGCGAGCAAGAGAGGAGCAAGATTTACCTTGCCATCGTGCTCTGGTCCGTGGCCGCGTTGTCGGCGTTTAGGTTTTTGGGGGCTACTTGGTTTCTGATCATTCGGATGGTGAGTACCCTCCCTCGTTTTTGGTGTTGGTGTGCAGGCAGGTTTTCTAACTTGGGGACTAGTTCCGCGGTGTATAATCTCCTTTTTCAAATACCTGAATTCTCTAGGAAGCAAGACAAGCAGGAGGAGAAACCTTATCACATTGTTAATTCAATTCAATTCACATCATGTCATATCATCGATCCACCATACCCCCCATTTTCCGTTTGCTCTGCTCATTCACCCTAACCAGTTAACCTTATGATATCGCTACGATGCGGTACCGTCATGACATCAATGTACTACAATAAAAAGATTAAGTTACGACGGCCTTACTTCTCTCCCTTCCTGTATTACGTTTTCCATGTTTCGTTTATTTCTTGTTTGTAATTAGTATTTTTCCCATTTTTGCCTCTTCTTTCGGCTATTACATCACTTTATGGTATATTACCTTGTTCCGCGGCTTGTCCGCTTGTGCCCAACCAATGGGCCATGTAAATGTCATAAACGGCGTGTGCCGTATGATGCTCTGCACATTGGTCATTGAAGCAAGGGATAAAGTGATGAGAAGAGCACAGCCACCATAGCATGCTTGCTTACGCAATACTACCGGTAGAGGGCGGGGGCGGGAGCATGCGGTATCACCCGCTTGATAGGGGATTCGACGGGCTGGGTTTGCAGGCCGGGAGGTTATGTAAGTTGCAGGTATGATACCAGAGGATGGATGTCTTGGAGGTGGGAATGATAGGGTCCGGCCCGACCGGATGAAGGAATATATGAATGAGCGAACGATTGCATCTATGATTATAATATACAGCCGCCGGTATTCCCACGGTAGCGATTTCGTCCAGTCCTGTCTGGCCGCCGCCGTGGAGGGGAGGGGGGGCAGGACTGCTATATTGATGTCCTGTCCCGCGAAAAGAACAAAAGAGAAAAAGGAAAGGAAAATAGTACGAGTAGGAGTCGATCGGGCACTTGTACCATTTATCGTGCCCTCAGATGGCCACGCCAAAGACACCCTACCCGTATTTTCTCTTGCGCTCGCGTACCATAGAGTAGCGTAGGTCAAGTTTGTCGGGGACAGAAGGTAACTTTGCGTACCCCGTTACCTCTTGGGTGTCCACGTGAGGTTCTGATCGTGAGGGCTCACTCTGTTTATTCTTGCGGCGGTAAAGTAGGGGTAATTGCTCCTCTTGCCGTTAGACTGCTCATGATTTTCCTCATCTCTACTATTTTGTCCTCAGTTTCAAAACCATACTTTATTCAACAAGGGAATGCCCCTCTCACCACTTGTCGCTCTTAACCCTTCTTCTGTTTTCACCTTTTTTTCTACCTTTCATGGCTCGAGGATGTAAACCCACTTCTATGCAAACAGTAGCCAATCAAGCATACCCCCCCTTTCTCCGGCTACGCGCAGCTACAAATGAGCGAGTGATAGGGTGAGAAGAGGGAAAATGTTTCAAAGAATAACCAGAGGAGTTGGGTTCATGTATGGGCGAAACAATAGCTGCAGCATGATATAATAGTAGTATTATTGGAGCCGTGTTCATCCATGCTTCTTCCCCCCTATTTTCCGCAACAACAAAAAGGTGCACATTTTTCAACACCATCGGAAAAGAAAATTTTTTTCTTGACTTGCCTTACAGCAGTCGCTCCTAAACAACCTCATCACAAAATCTGAAGACCCCAGTCATGGCATTCGCTGGGGCTATGGACACCAGGCCTGATGGCTATGAGACTCCCGTGTCACCCTCACCTGAGGCGGGCAGACCCGATCCTTACTACAGGCAACTACAAAAAACCACGTTGGACTACCTGAGGGCCTCTGGGCCACCAAAGGATTCGCCCATGATGCTAAGAATGGAGGAACTTGATGCCGACAGCCCATCAGATAGGGAGTTTATCATCAATACAATACTCATGACTATGGCCAAACAACAGCAAAGCTTCATGGCCACAGTACAGAACTTGGACAGGAATGTGCAGGAGCTCCGCCAGGAGGTCAAGGACCTGTGCACCCAGAAAAATACTGATACGTCTGGTTACAAAAACCAAACCAATGAGAGGGCATAGTCTTATGTGGATGCGGCCGGCGCAATAAACTAGAGCACAACCACTCCAGTCCCAGCAAATAAAAAAAGCGCAAGGCTGAGGAGAGTTCAACACCACTGAAGCCACCCCCTGTGAAGCAAGGGAAGGCAAACGAAGAGACTACTAAGGCCAATCCATAGGAGGGAAAGAAAGAAGATTTGAAAGAAACGAAGCCGGTCAACATGGCAAAGAGGAAGCTCTTCGCTACAAGATCAGCAATAATGCCGTTAATGGACCCGGCCAGAGAGGAGGCCCTCATAGCCAAGGCTATAGCCACGACCCTGACTAAGTGCGAATGCAAAGCCCCTATGAACCTGCAGGTATTTTCTAATAAAATAAACAGTACTATTATGCTTACGGCCCCACCAGGGGTCGATTCTGGCAACTATGCCAAGTACCTAGAAAAATTAACCAACACCTTGAATGAAACCATCAGAACTGAACTGGCATACTACTTCCCCTTCCGCAGGGCACCTACGGATGTGGATGTTTTGGTTCATGGGGTCAATCTCTTGACAATTCCGGACAACAACGAATACCTCAGTAATGAGGTGAGGGAGGCGTTTAAAATGACACACAAAATCGATGTCACCAGTGCAAAGTACTTGAAACCAGTCGAAAGACTGAGACCAGGAGCGAAGGCTACATCGATAATTCTGAGAGTACCAGAACAAGAGGCAGCTAAATTAGTTCCGCGAGTCCTGTTCATGGGAAAATTCAAAGAATTAGCGATAATGTGGAAATCATCTCCAACGATACAATGCCACAGGTGTTGGAAATATGGTCATCCAGAGGCAGGCTGCAAGTCACCCACCATAGTTTGCCCCATCTGCTCCAAACTGCACAATCAAAAGGAACACTGATGCCACCAGACATCATGTCGTGGACACAAAAAACTGATCCCAAATTGCTGCCTCATGACACCAGCCAAATGCCCTGCCTGCGAAGGCCCCCACTCAGCTCTTGATGGGAACTGTTCTAGGAGGTTGGAGGTGAAGGAGATGGCAACGATAAAATATGAACAGCGCCTAGCTTCTCTCGCAGGTGCTGGAAGCACTGAGAACCCCCCACCACCTGGCCATTTGGCCACCATGGCGGGACAACCTAATACAAGGACCACTACAGGATGGAGAATCAATGTCGCACAACATAATTGCAGAGGGAGCAATGATGTTTTTTTATCGTTATTTCACATTGTTAGAAATTTTAAAGTTTCTTTTGTTTGTGTTCAAGACCCACCGCTGTACAATGGGGAGCCACTAAGGGCCCCAGGGTACGAGTATTTGTTTTTAAAAAGTATTAAAGTTTGTGTGTGTACTTATGTTTCCTTGCAAATTTTGATGGATATTTTATTTGTTATAGGACCAAGAGAGGATGATGTTTTGTATTTGAGAGTGTTTGCGAAGGAGAGGAAGCTGGTTGGCCAGAGTCGTTCTTTTGATTTGCTTAATGCTTACAATAGGGAGATGGATAGAGGACATTCAGTCAAACCCGATCTGCTTTTTATTTCAACTAACGAGCCTACACTTGTGGTAGGTGACTGTCACCGCTACCTGTCTACAATTATATAGTGGTGACTGATAGCATTTGATAGAAGAGGGTTGTTGTGCCGGAGGAAGGGTTTGGGTTTTTTTTTAGAATTTGTGACACTAGATTTCTTTTGTTATATAAAGGGATGTGTCTCGTTATAATTTTCTTTCCTTACGCAACCTGGTAATTTCCTATCTACACTTGTACCTAGGAATTATAACACTCTCTCTTGACTTCGCGTCACTCGAACTTCAGACTCCGAACCCCTGGTACAAACACGTTTCATTTGTATATCCGCACCAGTCCCTTGCCTAGTCTCCTGTGGTGTGCCTTGGACTATCCGCCCTGCAGTACCTAGATTTACCCTGTTACAGTGACCTCAACATTCATACCAGTTTTACAGACCCACTGCACAACCTATCCTCTGGCGAACGAAGAAGAGGTGAACTCTACATGTGCATGGCTATGTTGAATGGATATTCAATTATGAATACACCGGGAGTGTATATCAGATTCCCAGACAACCCGACGATACACAGGTCCTCTGCCATAGATTATACTCTTGCAAACACTGCACTGTTGTCTAAAGTATCCAGGTGGAGCAACATTTTCCAAAGAACTGGATCAGACCACATCGTTATCCTTACCGAAATCGACTCGTAAGTTGTGGAATTGGCAATGCCAGCTCCCAATTGGGAGGAGATCAAGTGGAGAGATGATAAAGGGGTTTCTAACCCTGCCATCGAGGCAGCACTTAAGGATTACCTAAATGGGGGGACTGGGTATCAAGACATAGCGGGGCTGGAGACAGCTATTGAGATCTTTGAGGGTAACTTTCGCAGACTCATAATGATGGTTAAGAGCTGGGCCCCAACGAAGAGACCAACTGTGTGGTCAAAAGCCTGGTGGACAGCAGAAATCACAGAGCTGAGAAGAGTTTATACTTCGGCTACCTGGCATGTGAGACGTGACGGGAGCGGAGTCCAAGAAAGAGACGAGAATAGGAAAGTGTACAGAAAGGCGATTGTTACAGCCAAGAGGAAAAAAACATGCTCCGTCTCCGTTACAACCACAGCGATTGAAAAAACCACACCAAGTTTTTCGCCAAGGCTTTTTCTCATTGGCTGAAAACCTTTTCTCACAGCTTCCCCGCTTACCCCTCACAGGGAAATGCCTTTACTCTACAATTATGTCCTCTTCGCCCGGTCCCTCCCGCAAGGGAAAAGGAAAGGGCC
>QLOI01000025.1:42999-88060 GCA_003313605.1 Tuber umbilicatum | reverse complement strand
AAAATGAGCTCTATAGCTGGGATGATACCAGAAGCAGCAGTAACGCCTCACAAACCTACGGGCCAGCCTCAAAGCCAATATCAACTTACCCAAGTCTATGGTCATACCCGTACCGCACATACATTCATGTACCGTGAGATCCAATGGGGCAGTGTGAGCTGATTAACGCCATCGACAGAGACTGCCGCAGGCAGCCCAGTAACCTGACAGGAACACAGCGGGTGGCGAGCACGTTGCTCCAGAATATCCTGCGTCGGCCGGGGGTGGAGGGGCAGGAGAACAGGAGGAAAAAGGAAAAAAGGAAAAAGTCTTGGTATGGAGTATAAAACGAGTAGCGTAACGCCCTTTCATGTCAAACTCCATCTTTCCCCATTTTTGACATGTTTCTCCTTACTAAACGAGTACCAGTACAGGGGATCGGTGTTTGCCCAAATGCGTTTCTCATTACGTGGTGACCCTCCATAAGATCTCACTCAGCCTTGCTCTTCGATACTTTGCACTTTGAACGCAAAAGAAAAGAAAAGGTTAGGACCTTCACAATCATCGATTTTACTGCTAACATCTAACCTACGTCTATCCAAAGCGCTTAAATGGTGATAATAATCAGAAGAATCCGTGATCGAATAGCAGCCTCCCAGGGGATAACGGGAGTTGAAGATCTCTGACCTTGCGCCGATTTACGCTAGTTCAAAAGCGGCCACACAACTTATTACTAAGTGCCCGGGTACTCGTACGGTACGGTTCTCGTACTGGTACCAGCGCTCGAGTACTCTGCATACCGATAGATCAACCGCGAACAGGGAAATGTCCCCAAAGTCCAGATCGGAACCCTCCACGGAAAAAAAGCAAAAAAGCAGTAGAGTGGGGAAGGTTCCACATGCGCGGGTTTGAGCACGTTTTTTTTTTTTTTTAACCTTTCTTCCCCCACCATGAGCCGCAGCGGGGGTTATTTGCTGGAGATGGTGTCTCCATTGTTGGTCAGCTTACTTGGTCTAACTGTGTTTGGGTGAGCATGTTTTTATTTGTTATCACCCTTCACAGCTACGGTACTCTAAATCATTGCCGTTGACGATTTGGATTTCGGGTGGAACTGTCGGCAAGACAGCCTCGGAACCTGGAAAATCGATGAACCTGAATCGATTCTTCCTCTTTTGATACTACGCTTATAGACTTGTCGGCATGATACGGCATTTCACTGTGATTAACTCAGGTTACCTGTAACGGCAAATAAGTTAAGCTTGGGGTCGATTGATTGATTGATTGATTAATGAACTGAGGGTGGGGTGAGCTCTTTGAATGGGGTGCGGTAGCCTTGTATCCCGTGCAATTGCCGTAGACTCCACAAGTGGTTCTACCCGTACTAAGGTAGGTAGAGAGTGAAACCTATTCACCGTACTGTACTCGTACCGTATGCTGGCCACCAAAAGAAGGTTCTATAGGGGGGTCCTCGATCCGCAAACAATACTGTAGGACAGCGGCAATTTAGGTTTTAGAAACCCACTCATGCTGCCTACAACGCCCCTGCCCAATACCATACATACAAAAGGCCTACATACACCCGCCAAGCTGTCCACGAGCCCGTATGATATGATATATCCACCAATTGGCCCCATCGATCAATCCACCCTCCCCCCCCATAGTCTTTCCCCTTCGTTCACTTAGCCTCCACAAACAAACAACCAACCAACCGGACAAACAAATCCACCACCCACCGCCAAAAAATAAATAAAAATGAAGACCACCTCAACCCTCCTCACTCTCCTCTCCATCCCGCTTTCCGTCAGGGCGCACTTCCAGCTGACCTACCCCCCCTCCCGCGGCCCCAACGAGCAATCGCAATCCAACTCACCCTGCGGCGGCCTCAACACGCCCTCCACAACCCGCACCCCTTGGGGCGTGACGGGCGGGCAACTGAAGTTCGAAGCGGGGCACGACGAAGCGGACACAGCGGTATACCTAGCCCTGGGGGGCAACCCGACGGCGGAGGACTTCAACATAACGCTATCGCCCCGATTCAAGCAGATTGGTCTCGGCACCTTCTGCTGGAACGAGCTGCACGTGCCGGATGGCACGCAGGGCGTTCGCGATGGTGTGAACGCCACGATTCAGGTGGTGCAGGCGGGGCATACCGGGGGTGGGCTTTATAATGTGGGCCCTTCCCTTCCCCTCCCGATTGACCGGGGGCGAGTACTTATCGGTGGTGGGTCTCTATAGTGCGCGGATATAACCTTCGTCTCGTCCCCGGAGAGTGTCTCGGCTTGCACCAATTCCTCCGGTGTCACCGCGGAGGGGGCATCGCAAGGCGGTGGTGGCGATGATCATCGGGATCACACCGCCAATGCTTCATCCTCTGCGTCGCCGTCGTCGAGCACCAGCAAGCCGAGTGGCGGGAGCGTGAATGCCGTTGGGGGGATCGTACTCGCGGGTGCTGGGGTAATGGCTATCGTGGGGGGTTGGGCTTTGTAGACGGGTTTGAGCTGTTTTTCCATTGTTACCATTGTTATTATTGCATTCTATCACACGGTAAATAGTGTAGCTGGCTGGCGGATTGATTGGTAATTGATCTGGATCGGATTGTAACCGAATGGGAGGTTGGAGTGAGGTGGTAACGATGCGTGATACGGGTGATACAGGTGACCGGACAAAGATCGTCACTTGCCCTTTTTCGGAGGCATCGACTCGACACCATCCAAGCTTGCACCTTTACACCTTTCCCATGATTTCCAATTCTCGGCACGAATATTTCAACCCGGAGCACTCGCACAAGTTCCAATAAATCACAAGTATCATACTTGTATGTAGTAATCCAAATCGCCAAGCTCGCTCCCAGCCGCCCACAACCGCACTATCACAATGATTGGTAGAATAGGAGTCAAATTTGGTTGATCCCGTCGCGCTTTTCACCGGTACAGTACTCGTACAGTACTCGAGTACTGTACTGCACACGATGCCCCACGTCCAACCGCTATCATCGCGGCCGCCAGCCTAGATACATACACACACGCATGCATACCGTGACATCATTGACATGTGTGGAATTGTTAAGAACTCGCGAACAATTTCAAACAAACACCCGGACAGAACCATGTAACATTCCCGTACGTACAGTACCATGGGGACAAAAAAAAAGAAAAAGAAAAGAAACCCCACCTCCTAAACACCGACACGGCCGAAAGGGAACGAAACGAACTCACGCCTTGGTGGGCAGATACGTAGAAAACGATAGCGCGCGGCAAGTATTTATTTAGTTACGAGTTTAGATTTCAGCCTCGGAAGGGGAAGAATGGGATTTTTTTTTTTTGAAAGAGTTGATTTTTCAAGATTTCAGTGTGGGATTATTGGGGGGTTGTTTCTGAGATTTCTTTCTTTTCTTTCTTCCTAGGTTTCGTACGGGTGTCGTACGGTAGGTATGGCTGCTCGCTTGCTTGAGGGACGTCCGGCGAGGCACGAATGTGAGTTCGTCCATGCGCATCGTACGTCCACGGTAAACTTTTACAGCGGAGATCCACCGCAGCGTGCGGGTCCGGGTGCGGGTACAGTACTCGTACACGTTGTTTTGTTGGAGGTCAGGTTCAATGATCCTCACGGCACCTTACGTGTGTATGGTATCATACTGCGGACGGGGCAGCCGTCATGTGGGGTTCCGACGGAAAAACGGACGAGTTGCGGGTTATCATATCATGTATACATCTGCCCATCCCTAATGTCCGTATCAAACCGGCTTTGGAATGGGGTGGGCTGGAAAAGCGTTGAGAATTCATTGAACTCCGCCATTACCGTGTCATGCCGGGCTTCCCTTCGTAACGAGTGGGAAGAATGAAATGTGAAAATGAAACAACCCATAGTTCGACCGCGGACAAAGACAAAAAGGAAAAGCACCGATAACAAAAATGCAGTTCTTCTGCGTGTCTACATCGTGATTCATGTTTGCCTCCAAGGTTTGATTTGATCAATGTTAATGCTAATGTTCGCTTCCACGGATCCACCGGCCAAAGATTAATTCTCCGAAAAATACACCGGCGAGGACGGCCAAGAAGTAGCCGACGTTGAATGTCATTACCGCTAACATGCTGTGTCGATGGGGTATACAATTAGCCGGAGCATGGGGGAGGTAGTAAAAAGAGAGAGAAAACATACAGTAAATACCCAACCCCCGAAGTAACCATCTGCATCCAAGCCCTGGGTAAATCAACCGACCACCTCCACGGCCTCCCACCCCAACCATCCATCCTCCTTCCTCCGCCACTCCCATCCAGTCCCTCCGAGCTACCCACGCTCCCAGCCTTCCCCGCTGCAACAAGTACACTCCGTTCACTGTCCTTAACAGCCCATCTGTGGTCCAGGATGCTCTTCCATGCTACCAGGAATCTATACGTGAAAGCCAGGAGTACCAGGAAGGCGATTGTGCCCGCGTACTGTCCCGGCGAGGTTGGCGCCCACGCGGACGAGTAGAGCGAGTCCGTGATGCCCGTATGGAAGGCCATGCTCATGCCCTTGGGCATGGTATGTGAGGAGGAGTGGTCACCGTTAGCGGAGATTGTAGTGCCGGAGGAGCCGTCTTGGTCATTGTGCTTTGTAAAGTCGGACATTGTGCGGATTATGTGTCTTGGGTGAAGCATGTCAGGGTTTGTGTCCTTTTTATCGTGCTTGCTGGGATGGACTGAGGGGGGGGGGAAGAAGGTACGACCCGCTATCTCGCACAGCGAGATGGTGGAATGAACGATGGAACGAAGGAACGAAGAAGAGGAAAGGAAGAAGGTATAGAAAGAAAGAAACAAGGCCCTTCCTCCCCCGAAATAAAAAATAAAATAATAAAGTAAAAATAAGAGATACAGAGAAAGAAGGAACAGCAGACGGAGAAGAACTCACCCAGAAATGTAGCTCCCACCCAGCTTATATGGAATGGAATGCCCTTCCTTCCCTCTCCTTCAAATGATGAAACCCAAGTTTAAGCTTAACCACCCTTATACCCCCTTCTCCTACGCCTCCTCTTTCTCAGCCCTGTACGGTTCCTGTAACCCGAATCAATTGCTCCAAGTAGTGAGTAACCTGAGCGTAAAGCGTTGCTTGCTCGCTCACTCGCCAGACAGACCGCGGATATGCCAACCAAGCGTTCTCCTCCTTCAAAGGGAAAAAGTAAAGAAGGGAAATCCGCGACGTCCCGACCTTCAAGTACGCCTCCGAATTTCATGCGAAGGCGGAGCCACACACACACATACATTTTTATGATACGGTGGTATACTTTTTTGGCACTCGGGAAGGCGTGAAACCGATGGCAACGCGGCGGTACGGCAGGGCAGGGATGGGCACGGTGGGTCGGGTACGAGTAGGGGTTAGTCCACTCACTGATGTTTGGGGTCTTTGGAGGGGGGAGATGTGACACAGTAGAGGGGAAGAAGATGGGGAATGAGGGCTTTTGAGAGTGTATTATTAGGGACGGTGGCGGTAGGGTGGGGGTGTTGTATTGCACAAGTACCAGTACTCGTACAGTGCCGGTACCGGTACGGTACCTACTCCACCCAACGGATTCTGGATGATGCGGGTACAGTACTTGATCAAACTATTAATTGGTTCATTTATATCATAGCGCTTGTATCGCACTGCGCTACCCAACGGGGCAGGGCGGCAGGGTTGGAGACGAGCCTGACTCCCTCACACTCTGCTGCTGACGCTGGTTGGAACTCGTTTTATTTTGGTGAGCATGTTTCGCACTGATTAGGTAAAACGCGTGTGAGAGAGTTCTGGCCCGATCGGGGAAGTGTTCTTATCGGGGGGGAAGGGAGTTACAATACAATACTTGTGCAACGTGGGGTTGTTCCTTCTTTTTTCTTTCTTATGACTGCGCTTGGAGTGAGGGGGGGGTTTCTTGGTAGAAAACTAAAAAAAAAAAAGTGGTTACTCGAGTACCGGTACTGTTTATGGGAGGATAAAGTTTACTGGGTTGGTATTGGGTTTAGCTGGGATTCTGGTTGCGCTGGTTGGGGGTTATTGACTGGGTTGCACAGCACCCTGCCGTACAAGTACAGTGCTGTGAACAGTACCAGTAATGGTACCGGTATTGTGCTAGCTAATTCATGATGGTACAGTGCTCGTACAAGTACGATTATTGAAGGGCACAGTTAAAGAGTGGGGGAGTGGGGAGATGATGATGGATGAGAAGGGGCAAGACCCGAGAGAGAGAGAGAGAGATGGAGATAATTATTTCCCTTCTCGTTTTCGCCTGTGCGTACGCGGCCGTTTGATTGACATTTCGAGTAATGAATTGGTGAATGAATGAATGGGGGTGCAGGCGAGTGATGCTTCTCTGCCCTGCAGAAAGAGATCTCCATGTCAGTTCATTATTCTCGCTTTTCCCTCCTTCCTCACTCCCACCTTCCACCTTCCTCCTCGCATCCAGAAGCCGTGATCCGCCCTGGGAAACACCCTTGCCCTACTTCCCTACGGTTCTGTACGTCCGCCTCCTCGCACATATGGGGTCGTGACTTGAGGGAAGCCGTTTTACCTGCTCGTCCCCATTTCAATGTATACACCCACTTCGTCTGACCTCTCTCACGCCTCCTGGTTCGAGACTGTAACTGTCCCCACTACTTATCCACCCTGTCCCCCGTGATCCAGCAATAAAAATCATATCACACTCGAGCACGCCTCATCGCCTCCAAAATCTCTCCGCTCCATCCCCCCGTGATTTACTGAACAGGCCACGCCATTGACACCTCAAGCATGTCGCATTCAGGGCATGGTAGCGGTGGGAGTGGCCTTTTTCCTATCCCGGAAGATCCCTACTTTGCAAAGATCTACTGGATGTTCGTCGGCGGAGCTATAGGTGTTGGAGTATTTGTGCATCTGGGGGAGTTATTGCTCTGCCGTCAGAGGCTCGTTGACACTCTATTTGTGTCAAGTATTCCTTGACTGACTTGAATGCCTCTAGAATCTCTGCCGCTTCCAGATCTCTTCCCGAACCGGCCAGACCAAAAAACTTTCTCGTCAGGTGGTATGCGACCCTCACTGCAACAGCCCGGGAAGTGGTATACTATACCGCTCCCTTAACAGATGCTCGGGGAAAGCTATCAAGTGCGGCTTCCAAGATTTTGTGGAAAAGGGCGTCACCCTTGAATTTTCCACAGTTTGGCCATGCCTTGCTCATTGCCGCGAATCTTGCCTTGCTATTATCGCTCAATTTTTATGGCTGGGATGTGGATGATAGGCGAAATTGGGAGGCGATGGCTGTGCGTACCGGCTGGATTACTGTTGCCCAACTGCCCTTGGTATTCCTGTTGGCAGGAAAGAGGAATCTGATCGGGTACGCTACCGGTACCTCCTACGAGCGCTTGAACTGGATCCATAGATGGGTCGCACGGTGCATGTTCATTACCGCTACAATCCATTTGGGCTACTTTTTTCGGACTTGGGGCCAGTATGACTATATTGGACGCAAGCTTGAGATTGACGTCATATCTCGTAGGGGGCTAGGCGCTTGGTGCGTACTGCTATGGATCACATTGTCGAGCTTCGCGCCCATCAGAGGATGGAGATACGAGCTTTTTGTTGTCCAGCACGTAATTAGCTTCATTGGCTTTGTTGTCATGGTTCGACTTCACACCCCGGAAAAGGCGCATGTCTATGTTTGGGTACCCGTTGCCGTCTTCTTCCTCGACCGTGCTCTGAGGATAATATATATCCTGGGCACCAACCTGGCCATCTTTCACCCAGGAAGGCAGCAGAAATCCGCCGGACTCTTTACCTGCAATGCCACTTTTCACGCGCTGTCGGACAAAGCTACAAAGGTGGTAATACTCAACCCACCGTTTGGTTGGAGTCCAGGGCAGCACGCATTTGTTTCTTGTCACTCGCTGGTACCGCTGCAGTCTCACCCGTTCACAATCACGACTTTGCCCTCTGATAATTCTCTGGAGTTTGTGATTCGGACCCAGAAGGGCGGGACTGAGAAGCTTTCCGACCATGCATGTGTGTTGCCGGTCAATAAGGATAAATCGAAGACTGTTATCATTGATGGCCCCTATGGCCAGGTTCGCCCACTGGAGCAGTTTGACTCGGTTTTTCTATTAGCAGGAGGTGCTGGTGCTGCTTTCATTATCCCATTACTAAGGGACCTTGTCCGGTTGAGGAGGGAGTCGAAACCGATGGTGACGAGACGGATCAGACTTGTCTGGGTTGTTCGGAGCAGTGCTCAGATCAGTTGGTTCGCAAAGGAGATTGCGGATGCTATGGGGTCACTTGGGAAGCTTGATGGACTAACTCTGGAAGCGAGTGTTTATGTCACTTGTGGTGATGATTTTTCAGCGCCATCGTCAAGCTCCCCCAGCCAGAAGGAATTCCTCAATGCTGCAGATTTAAAAACGATGTCTACTGAGAAAATCGAAGGGGTGTTAACAGAAGGGAATGAACTCTGCGATGGCGGCCGCTGCTGTTGTCAAGAGGTTCTCGAAGACGAAGACATCATCGCTGAGGCCAACAAATCTGGCAAGAAGCAAGCCTGTTGTTGCTGCTCGCAGCCCACCGCGCCTCACCCGAAGATACCGAAAACAACGACAGACACAGACCTCGTCGGGACGCAGACTCAGGATTCTTCCTCGAAGAATAGCTTAACCGCATCGTTTTACTTACCACCGGAGCATATATTTTCCGGCCGACCCGCTATCAAAACTCTCATGAACAAGGAGCTTGAGAAGGCACTTGGAGAGAGCGCGGTGGTGGTATGTGGCCCGGCGGAATTAATTGAGAAGACGAAGCAGGTTGTCGTTGCACTTAGTGATGAGAGGGCGGTGCATAAAGGGACTGGTGCACAAGGCGTGAGTTTGTCTCTTTCCACCATCGTTTGTTTAGTAGTAGGCTATGAGACTAACTGGCTTTAGATCTACCTGCATACCGAATCATTTTCTTGGTAGGATTGGTGCTACCTTTTGCGTGCGTTGTCTTTGTGTATAATGCGGTAATATTATATAGGGGTTATCTGGAGTTTAAGCTTTGCACATATACGATACTTGGCTTGTTGGGAAGTAGGATTGTTTGATGTTGGTTACTGTGATTGAGCCAGCCATTATTTGTGGTTTGATAGAGCTCGCAATAAGCACGTTGTCGAGGGGGGAAGGTTTTGGTAATGCCAGGCACATGAAAGATTTTGGGAAGGGTGGACTGCCATTGCCGATGGCACAAGATGATTTACCCGCAAGCAGTAGGTGGAGGGGTTGGACCTTTAGGGTGTGTTCGGCAGAGCATGATTTGAGAGGATGGTGATTTGAAGTCATGATTTGAAATAGAGCCAAGCCGAACACCACATAATATCTCATCATAATATCATTATCATCACAGTTTCAAAATTCGAAATCATGATTTGGGGCAAATAAGGAGGTAGCTCGGTCGACAGGTCTCCGTTGGTGGGTCTTTTGTTTTGTGCATTATTCATTGGATTATGATAGTCCTTGGTTGCGGAATTTGTGTTGAGTGGAAGACGTTTGGCAATTATGATACCCCTTCCCTTTCTCGCCATGTCCGACGCAGTTTAAACCCACATCTTTTTTCCTTTCCCTTTTCCGCCCTTCCCCCCCTTGAGGAGACACAGAGGGGGCATTTCCTTAGTACCGTATGGTACCGACATAGCATAAAATACACCTGTGAGCATACCGTTTGCCCACAGCAAACGGGATATCGCTCGTGGTGCGGCTTCGTGTCCGTCACGCTGCGGGGTCATTTCCTTCTCAAGCTTTGGTTTTCATCGGATACGAATTTCCCTGTATTCATGTACTTGTTGACCCTTTTGTGCCATATCAATCAAACAGGAGGAGCGCTTCCATATATGCCTTGCCAGAGCGGCCTCCCAAGGTATCATACCTCGTTCGGTGTTTTCTGGTACCATAGTCTCTCCATTACTACCCTTCGCAGCGTCTCACTCTTCACTCGTTGACAGAAATATTCTGTTCTCACGGAATATCACTCGCTACGCACTCTCTTGCTGCTACATTCTAACAGCTGACTCATCAAAACATCTGAACTTACTCGTATCCCACCCGCCACCCCACCGCTACCAATTCTCAACCTGAGCTCTCACCTCGACTCCCCTTCCCCCCGATCCGATCCAATTCCCCCCAACCCCGTATCACGGCAAAGAGGAACGCCCGAAACTATGCTAACCCAGCCCGAGAACCTCTCCAAACCCTCAAGAACCGCCCTGTTCCGGCGCCACCTCTTACAAGACAGCTCGGAAATCCGCGTCAAAAACCCGCTCGACGAATCCGAGCCTTTCCAAGACCTGTACCCTTCCCTCCCCACCGCTCCGCTTCGCGGGGGTTAATTGGAATGATAGGTGCGAAGCCTGCCGCCGTGGCGACGTGAAAACCGTGCAAAACTTGATCGCGTTCCAAGGCGTGAACTTGAACGCTGTTGATCGGTTTGATAATCTTCCTCTGACCCTGGTACGTAGTTCGCCTTCTCACCCGCGGCGATGGTCGGGATGGCTGAAGGGGTAAGTGGCAAGGCTAGTCTGTGCGGACACTACGAAGTGGTGGAATTGCTGCTCGAGAGCGGCGCCGTATGCGAGCGGGATACATTCCAGGGCGAGAGGATTTTGTATAATGCCCTGAATAGCCGGATCAAGAATTTGTTATTGCGATATGATGTATTACTTTCGCCCGCTTTGTCTACTCTTGTCTCCTATGGCTGATGTTGAGGGGGGGCGGGGTAATAGTATTCGAAAAGTATCGATCCGGCGCAGCCGTGGGCTGCGCATATCACTTCCTTGCTGTCGCGGGAGCCGTTGGATACTACCGATGTAGTCGTAACCGCGACCGCCGCCACCGGCTTGCAAATGGCCTTTCACCTGCACAGGTTCATGCTCTCGGCTCGCTCGCCGTACTTCCAGCGAAAACTCTCTCTCCCCTCCACCACCACCAACGAGCACAAGTCCAAAAAGACCATCCGGCTCTCGCAAGACTTCTCCTCTGGTGCGTTCGAGACCGCGGTGAAATACATCTACCTCGGCGAGGTCTCTGCGGACCCCAGTTCGGACAAGGAGGAAATGGTGAACATAAAAAAGTTAAGCAGACACCTGGAGATCCCAGAGCTGTGGGCGCATTTGCTAGCGGATACGCCCAAGCTGCGACGGCAGCTGCGTAGTGAGGGGCTGAAGAAGGCACAAGAGAGGATGGAGGAGTGGATGCGGGAGAATGTGCTGAAGAAGAGGATAGTGGTAAGGAAGTCACAGGTCGGGCAAATCAAGATATTACCCGGAAACGACGGTTTTGCAGACGTGCTCATCCGCTCCGACGAACCGGACTGGCACGATGCAGATACGGACGTAGACGGAGAAGCGGAGGAAGAGGAAGATTACCTCGTACACATCTACCCAACCCACAAATCCCTCCTCCGCTCCGAATTCTTCACAACAATGTTCACATCCCCCTTCCTCGAAGGCCTGCCCACAACCTCCACCTCGCCCCTCCCCATAATCCCCCTCCCCTTGCCCGCCTCCACCCTCCCATACCTCCTCTTGCACCTGTACCTCGAAACCCCGACCCCGCCCCCGCTCCAGCACTCCCTCTCCCTCCTCTACACCTCAGACCTCCTCCTCCTCGACCGCCTAAAGTCCAAATGCGCGCAAGTCATCGCCACCGCATCCGATGACCTCCCCTTCCACATCCACGACATCATCCGCGCCGCATGGGCCACGCGCGTCCCGCGCCTCGAGGCCTTCGGCGCAAAGTACATCGCCGAGCGGCTCGAAGACTTTCTCCCCGACCCGGAGTTTGCAGAGTTGGTCATTGAGAGCGCGGGGAGAATCAAGGGTCGGCAGGAGACTGACACCATCGAACTCGTGGACGACATTAGGTATTACCTCGATGAGAGGTTCAGGATGAGGGTGGAGGATAACCTGGGGTTTTGCGGGAACGGTGAGGAGGTGGTGGGCGAGGTGGACCGCAGTTTGGAGACGGAGAAGGGTCATGTTTACGAGGAGTTATTGGGGAGGATTGATGCGCTTCTGGAGGGGTTGAAGTTGGATGCTTAGATTGTGGTTAGAGATGTACTGTACACACACGCATGCTGGCTTGCTCTTCCTCTCATTTATGTAAAGGTGCGATACCTGGGTAGATATATCATAGCCGAGGATGAATAGAGCAGGGCGATGCCTTACGGCACGACGGTAGATTTACAATACAGCAGTAAGTTATCAGACGAGAGACGGCGGATAGAACTCGTTCCAAAGCACATTCAAGCCATAAGGCAAGTACTTGTACGGAGAAGAAAAAAAAAATGGAGATACGGCGAATCGAACGCCGGACCACCTCTATGCTAAAGAGGTATTATACCACTAAACCATATCCCCATCCATGTCTCATACCACACTATTGACGTTACCAAGGACTTTTCCTTTCCAGTGAGAAGCCAACTGGAGAGAAATAAAGTACCATAATTATCATACAAACGTAAACGAACCTCCCATCTAAAACCCATGCTCAGTGCTATCCCCCCCAACCGCGCTGGTCGCCGAGGAGCTAGCCACGGCCTGCAACACCCCATCCAAATAATTCGCCCCACTCCATTTCTGATGGGTGAGCACGTCGCAGCCAATCTCCTTCTCGCGCCTCTGCACAAGGTCAACGTACGCGAGCATGCCCTCTTCCCTGAACCGCGTGGCAAGCTCACACGTGGCGAGGGCGCCCGAGTGTAGTCCCGCGAGGGACACGAGTTGCAGCACGAAACCCTCCTTCGCCAGGTCCCAGACGAAGGACCTCAACTGCTCCGGCGTGAAGCCCTCCGCTAACCAATTGAAGCTGGGTGAGAGGTTGTAGACTAGGTGTTTGCCCGCGGCCGGGGAGGAAGGAGAGCGCAGGAGGGTTTGGGCGAAGGAGGCTGCCTGCGCGAGCGATGGGCGTTTGGTCTCCAGCCAAAGGAGGTCTGAGTAGGGTGCGAAGGCCTGTGTGCGCTTTATGGCGGCGGGGAGGCCGGCGGTGTAGTGGTAGTAGCCTTCCCGTGTGCGAGGGAGATCCCAGGAGAAGAATATTTCGTGACCGAGTAGTGCGCGCGCGTGTTCCCGCGCGACGGTGTTGCTGCGGGTTGATGCGTGCTGCATGTATTCATCGATCTTGGCCTGGGCGTTGGGGAGTTTGGCGAGTTCGGACTTGACGGCGTCGTCAAAGGTTGTCAATTTGTGCTGCGCGAGCCAAGCCGCTTCCGCCCTGTCTAGGGCTTCCGCTGGAGCACCGGTGGATTCGAGGCTTTGGAGAAGCTCGCTGAGCGGAGTGGTTTCAGTGGTTATTCCCAGGACGAATTGGTGATCGCGGGTGTCGACAGTGCTGCTGATGAGCTTTCCACTCTCACTGTCCGTTCGCGCGATCAAGAGGTTCTCCACACCCATTAGATCCCACTGGAAGCGTGTTGCAATGAGCCGGTTGATGTGCTCGCTGATGGGCACGAGGACCTTGCCCGACAGGTGCCCGCACTTCTTGCCACCGTGCATCTGGTCCTCCAGGTGTATGGCTGCAGCCCCATTCTCGACGAAGAGCTTTGCGAGCTTCATCACGGCGGATAGCCCACCGTGTCCGGTGTCCCCGTCTGCGATTATCGGGCGGAGGTAGTCTACCCACGGCTTCTCCTTGCGCTGCTGTGGTGTCATGCTCCGGCGTTCGTCATAGTGCTTTCGGTCGTGGAGCTGCTGGGCTTTGAATAGCCGCTGAACCTGGTTTGGTACAGTATTGTACGGGTAATCCCCAAGATCTGGCGATACCTCATTCGTAGTCGTGAGAACACTGGAACATGCCCACCCGCTTACGTACAGCACTTCAAGATGCGGTGCTTGTTGGGTCATTTGCACGGGATCAATGGCGCCCACTAGTTCCTCCTCCTCATCAGCCACCCACCCTTCCTTTCCCATGCCTCAAGAAACGGGGGGGATAATACTAGTATGCACTGGCAACCCCTGCACCGCCCGCTCATTCAACAACTCAAACAACTTCCTGGCCGTCTGCGAGCTTGGATAGTGCTGCTTCAGCGTGCCTCGTTTGCTAACAATGTCCTCAGCAGAATACGGCCGAACAATCCCTTTCCATCGCGGTTTCGCCCACCACTCCTTCACCTCCTTGACTTCGGCAGCGAATATCGCGTCCTCATCTTCGGGTTTCGGAGGGTGTGTTGAGAGCATTCTCAGGGTTGAGTTGGGGGTTGTTGCGCAAAGGATTCGTGGGAGGCGCTTGAGCGGGCGCAGAGCTGGGCGGCGAAGGAGAAATTGGGCAGGCATTTCACGTTTGGAGTCGGGAAGGAAGAATGCACTTTGAGAGGTCAATGTGGGGTGCCAGGTGAAATGGTGGGGCGAAGTGAATGGGTCGACGGAACGGGTACCGGCGGCAAGGATGCCATAATCAAGCTTCTTAGCTCGGTAATGGGGCGGCACGTGCTCGCGGAGCACGGCAGTGGGGAAGTTGTAGGGTCCATGCCGCCATCTAGTCTACGTCGTAGGGACGAGAAAAGTTAAGGGAAAGTATGATGATAGAAGGCAACAGGATCAAAGAAAGGAGAAGAGAGCACACAAATCAAGGAGAGCGAACAGCGACTGCGAATTCGCAAACGAGCAAGGATACGGCCATATGTAGGAATGCGTACTAGCCCACAATGCATCCACTCCTACTACGGGTATGTGCAACACACGACAGAACCCCAAATCCAAGTCCCGATTCTACTGGTCGGGGGCAGATAGCCAGATATTGGTTAATGTCGAGTGATATCAGGTGACCCACCTCGGACTCCCGAGTAAGTCAATGCCTCATTCTGCTCAAAATGCAAGCATCCCCCATCCATAAACAAATCACACGAGACTTTCACAACCATCACCAGAAAACCGAGTGACATTCTATGAATATACTTTTTGTTTTTGTTCTATCTCTCAGACTTTAAACCAGCCTATAGCTTACAAGATATCGTATCACATTAGAGGGAGAAATCAAGCGCCAACAGCCTTAAAAATCGCCTCCATGGAAAGGCTTTTGGGCCTCTCGATCGGCAAGCCAAGGGCTCGATCCCAGATCAACTGTGCCAGGGGGCCCAAGCCTCTCGATACGCCGAAGGTAACGGTGTAGTAAAGGTCTTGATTGATTCTACCCCCGTCCAAAGCATCAGCCCACACTCCACGAGAAGAAGAAGGGATGGGGGGATGAAAAAGGAAAATAGATTACCCATAATGATGAAACAAAACGCCGGAAGCAGAATCTACGTTCGGATGCGGGTTCTTGGTCTTCCCGTGCTCCATCAAAACCCTTGGCGCGATCTCGCTGTTCTTCTTGACGAGTTTGAATACGGCCCCTTCCGCGACTTCAGGGCGGGACTCGGCAAAATCCATAAGTGCCTCGAAGCGGGGATCCGGCTTGCGAAGAATGGCGTGGCCGTAGCCGGGGATTACCTGCCCGCTGTTGAGAAGGGACCAGAGGTAGTTTTCAATATCCTTGTCCGAGTAGGTGTCACCGACTACCTTGCGCATTGCTTGGATAAACCGAAGGACTTCTTGCGCTGCCAAGCCATGGAGAGGCCCCGCAAGACCCTGGAGACCGGCAGAGTATGAGAGAAAGGGGTCACTGAGTGCGCTGCCGACCAGGTGTGTTGCGTGCGCGGATACGTTACCGCCCTCGTGGTCGCCATGTAGCGCGAGGTAGAGTCTTAAGAGATCTACAAAACCGGTGTTGTCAGATTTTCCGAGCATTGCAGCGTAGTTGTGTGACCAATCCTGCCGCGGGTCGGCAGAGGCCGGGAGTGAGCCACCGCCGAGGTAGGTGTTTCGGTAAATCTTTGCGGCAATAGTGGGGAGCTTAGCTAGGAGGGAGATGGAGTCGTCGAACGTGGGCTCCCAGTAGTTGGCTTTCGGTAGACCTTTCTCATATAGTTTGGCGAACTTGGAGTCGTGGTTTAGAGCGGAGACAGCGATTGCGACTACCACAGTTGTAAGCTCAAATCCCTATCTGTGGGGGGAAGGAGAGGACACACATTGTGTCATAGGATGTAAAGTAGTCGGCATATTATCCAACATCTTCTCGACAAAAACCGGCAATCCCGCATTCTCGGCCAGCGTCCTGCTCAACCCACGGACCTGCTCAACACTAGGAACCTGCCCAGTCAACAGCAACCAAAACATTCCCTCGGGAAGCATCTCCTCCCCAGAAGTCCCCTTCGGCAAGACTTTCTGGCAGTCCTTGATCGTCTTTCCGTGGAATCTAATCCCTTCATCGGCATCCAGAACAGAGCCTTCCCAGAGCATACCCTTGATACCTCTATCCACCTCATTAGAAACCGCTATATAAACAAGAGCGTCAAGAGAGAAAAACAAACCTCATCCCACCAATAGCATTCTCAACTTTAACCTCTCCGAGCACCTTCTGTCCATGCTCTGCCTTAAGCTTCTTCAGTACCTCACGCTTCGCGGGAATAACCTCCTTAAGCGTCTCCTTAAGGTCCCTCTGGGCCAGAGTAGAGGCATTGCGTTGACTAACGCGGGCAAGACGAATGCGAGAAGCAATCCCACCAAGACTGCGACTCAGCGCTCCAGAAGACATTTGCGAATTGAGGGAAAAAAGGTTTTGCGTCTGTATGCTTTCTGCGAGGAAAGGGGGTGCGAGTATATAGGCGTAAAGGGGAAGAGATGGGAAGAAAGGAAAAGAAGGGAATTCGGGCGGGCCAACGAGTCTGGATGAAAGGAGGATATTATTTGTTGGGCACGGCTGCACTCGGTTCCCGAGTTACCCAAAGAGCCCGCTCCTGGCCGGTTGGTGGGACCCCGGGCAGCTGTCCCCACACATACCTCCGCTTATCTGATCCGAGGTTTGTTATCGGAGGCTAGTTTCCGTAAGCTGATAGGGTATGATATTAGACAAAATCAGGATCATCACTCGCTCCTAGCAAATCAAAATTCTAATAATAATAATAATTTTGGTTATAACCAACGATTGCACGAAAGTTACTGCAGTTCGACTAAATCGACAGAAACCAAGACACCGTGCTCAACACCCAAATTCACCCTATAAAATACTAAACAGCAGTGCAGTGCAGATAAGCCGCCATCTTAATCTCCCCAGTGCCGTACTTGTATAATACGGCAAGTTAAACCCCTGATTTATGGTATGATATTATATATATACAACCGACCATCCAGCCCTCTCACGGCGAAGCACAGTGCATCTCAACCCCGAACCGAAAACACAATTCCACAAAAAAAAAGCGCTTTTTTTATTTCGCAAAAAGTGACAGACCTAGAAATACGGAGATAAACTAAAAAGAGCAAGAGAGGAAGGGAAGAAGGAAAAAGATGATATAATAAAGCAGCCCAAGGTGGAAAAGAGCTGCTCAAACTCCACTGCCGGCCCAAAACCCTTTCCTAAATTAAAACCCCCTTTAATCCAAAGGGATGCCATCATACTCGCCATATCCGAGTGCCAAGTTCATGTTCTGGAGACATTGTGTGGCAGCTCCCTTGAGCAAATTGTCGATAGTTGCGCACACAACTACCCTCTTTCCGGAGGAATGGACGCCGAAGCCACCGACTTCCTGCTTGATTGTCAGCAAAGCCAGCCCTCAGCAGACATGGGAAGATAAATATAAACTTACCACGCCATGTTTGCCAGAAATGTTCTTGACAAGAGGAGCCTCCCCAGTAACCTTGATGAGCTTCTCCCCGGCGTATCTATCTTGGTACAAATTCCTGATCTCCCGAGAAGTCATCTCCTTGGCCAGCGGAATACTAACAGTGTGGTGAATCCCCTGGAACCAAACTGCGACATGAGGAACGAAAGCAACTGGAGCGCCGAGTCGAGCTCCAATTTCGCGTTCGTGGATATGGTCAGTCAAGCTGTAAGGTATCAAATTGTCCTTCAACTGATTGACGTCATTCTTAGGACTTGGCTTTGTTCCAGCTCCGGAATAACCGGACACGCCAAATACAGTAGGAGAACCTGTGAGGTAAGGCACTAAAGGTGCGATAGCAATCTGGGCAGCGGTAGCGTAACATCCTGGGTTGGATATACGAGAAGCCTTGGTCAAGGTCTCCCTAGGCACAAGCTCTAAATTCCCAATTTATCAGCGCAATCGCTCAATTCCATTACCACGAGGATATACACACCAGGTAATCCATAAGTCCATTTATTATCGAATCTAAAATCAGCACTCAAGTCGACAATCACACTCTTGCCCTTTCCAACATCCTCAACAGCATCTACAAATGGTTTGCAAACGCCGTTGGGAAGAGCCATAACCCAGCAGTCAACCTCATTGCTCTCCTCCATCCTCCTGATATCCTCAACACCCAAGTTCTGGTAGACTATTTCCTTCCCGTCCTTGGTATATCCCTCAAGCTTCTTTCCAGCCAACTCTCGAGATGAAACATGAGTGAGATCAAAATGTGGATGTGAATTGATGAGAGCTATCAAAGCCTGTCCGGTGTAACCTCTAGCACCAATGAGCGCTACCTTGGAAGGCTTGCTGTTGGTTGCGTTACTTGAGCCCAATGGTGGGTTTGGGTTTGTAGAGGCAAATCCTCGTCGCTGTCGACGAAGAGCGGATCCCATTGAAGCAGCCCACAGTGAGCCCGGCCTTGTGGATGTCGAGAAACCCCTAGCCTGTTGCTTGACACCAGTAACAGCTCCCTCAGACCTTCCAGACTCACGACTACCGGCATCAGCCAAGAAGCCCCCGATCAATGACTTGACTTCTTCAGGCCCCTCATATCCATACCAGAAGTGGACTTGGCCCCCATGGTTGAAGCTTCCCTGAGACTTATCGAAATGCCAGCCCAACTGTCCATCACCCTGCCTAACGGACCAAACTAACTTGGGGTACTCCTTCTTGATCAAGTTGAAGACGTTATCAGCCAGGTTCCCCAACCACCCAGCCTTAGTCGACGAGAAGAAATCCAGCCTCGCAGGCTCGTTGGGGCTCTCGCTCGGAAGGACAATTGCCAGAACCTCGAGGGGCTCATCGGCGTACGCCTTGAACCTAGTTGTCCGTAAAAAGCTCAAATATTCTGAAACGTCGTTCTTCTCCCTGCCCAAAACCTCTTCCAGCCGTGCCCTATCTTTGAGCCCTTCAATACCGGACATAGCGGTGAGCTTGTTACCTCTCCTTATGAGAGTCCCAGCACCAGTATCGGTGAAGAGCTCCTTCTGGAGATCTTCGGTAGCGATAATAGCAACGCTGGAGGTCCTGGGTAGTCCATCCAACAACTCCTTGATCTCCTTGATCTTTAGCCTTGTCCCATACCGACACCACCACTGCTCCATCAAGCCAGCGTACTCCTCGTCCAAATTGATGGTAGAAATCTTCTCATTAGTCTCGCCATTGAATAGGCCACCCTTCTCAGATAAGTACACGATCTTCAAGGGCTGGAGGGCCCGTGCGAGTTCACCAGCTGCAATATCCGCATTGACGTTCAACAGCTGCCCCTCGGCAGTTTCCGCCGTTGACGTCAAAATTGGAAGACACCCCGCCTTGATAGCGGCCTCAATAGGACGTTTGTCGACGCTTGTAATCTTTCCCACGAGGTCGTACTTCTTGCGGTCCAGGTAGTCGGCTTGGAAAACACCACCGGTGATGGGCCTAGCCCGAACCCCGAGCTTCTCCAAGGCTTCGACAAGCTTCAAGTTCTCGTCGAGGAACAATTGTCTCGCCAAGGCAAGGGTCTTTCCATCCGTCACCCTGATCCCATCCTCAAATTGGGGCTCCACACCCGCTGCCTCCAGCATCTTGTTAAGCTGTGGGCCCGCACCGTGAACAACGACGGGAAACAATCCGACATGGTTAAGGAAGGACAGCGAGTTTGACAGCGAATCCAAGTGCTCCGTAATGATTGCCCCTCCCACCTTAATGACAGCAAATTGCTGAGATTGAACAGATGTGAAGTGTGACAAGTACTGCTCCACCTCCCTCTTGGACCCAATGTTATTGAGCAGTTGGATAACAGTTGACCGAGTGGACAGCGGTGATGGGGAGAGGCTGGTGGTAGCGTATGACGAAGCAGTTAGGCGGAGCGGGGAGGACGAATGATCTGAGGGAATTGGGGCAACGGGGCGAATCACACGCAAGTTCCTGGAAGTGGGCAGGCGAACAGACCGCCTGGATGAGTTGCGGAGTCCGGACAACATAATTGTTGAAAGCAATGGATGAGAGGGGAGTGGAGAGCGGCAGCAGCAGGGAGCGGGGAATAGTTATCAAGGGAAAAAAAGGGTGAAAAGATCGCAGCCCAAGGTAGAAAAAAAGAAAAAGAAAAGTTTGCCGGATACCCTCGCCAGCAAACCGATGGATGGGTTCGCAGTTCGAAACGGGGGGCACCTATACGGCCGGGCAAAGAGTGTCGGATTGAGGTTGTGACAGCCCGAGACAGGTTTGAAGGCCACAGAGAAACAAACCCAACAGTGATAAAGACGATGGAAAGATTATTACCAAGAGCGGAGGGAAAGAGAGGTTTGAGGGAAGATATGAGCAGAGCAATTCAACGAAACATGACGGAAAAGAAATACAGGATCCATTCCCTTCTCCCAGGCAGAGAGCCAGAGCGCCATTCACTCACTCATACTCAGTAAATCTCTTCATGCAGCCATCCTCACTCCCACCTGCATCTGTTTCCTCCCCTCCATCACTTGTCTTGGCAATAGACTATCAACACCCCACCCCGCAGGTGCTCCCGGTGCGAGAAAATTTTTATCTCATCGTGGGGCGAAAGGCGCATAAAATCCAGGCAGAGTGACGATGGCCGCCGCCCCCGGTCCACCGGACCCAACCATCGTGTACGTAAACCGAACCGAAATTCACGGCTATAGATCGCCCGGCAGTCGGTCTACGCCATGAATAGCCATCATCAGTACTCAAACGCTGTACAGTACCACACTATAGTGTTTGCTAAAACACCGTACCGAACTGTCTCCGTCGACGGGTAGGTAGTCTACCCTCCGATACGGGCCGCTGTCACCCCATCGCAAACAGGAGTGGCGATGGAGTGATCGTAAAAAACTTATGATACATCCCCCACCCTCACTGAAACACACCCATATAAAAGATAGGCCAAGCGACGGTACGAGTATCACTGGAGTGCCGGTATTATGATCTTCATGGGATGGTGAAATTTTGATGTAAAAAAAAAAAAAAAAAAAGAGTAAAAAAGTAAATAATATTACGATAGCAGATTAATAATCTCCCATAGAGTGTTTAAAGTGTACTCATCATCCTCTCTCCTTTAAGTTAGCCCCTCTTCTCCTGTCCGTTCTCTTAGCCTTGGACTCGCTCAAACAAGCAGAAGCTACCAGATGATGCAAGAAAAAAAGAAAAGAAAAAAATAGTCGAATTGGCTACTCCAAAGGTTCCCGATATTGGCTGGTCGAGGGGAAGGAAGGGGAAGATGGGGAGGAGAAGCGAGGGTAGCTCGAAGTTACACAGGGAGAAAAACGTTTCCATCAAAACTAACAGCACAAAGGGAATTCCAGCAGATACACAATAAAGAGAAAAAGAAAAGCAAAGAAAGAGGAGTAAGAGAAAACAAGAATTTCGCCGGTCCCACAACAACCAAGCATCCCATTGATCTCCAAAACCCAAGAGTCATATTGAGAATTGGCCTATTTCCTGCTTGATTATTTTTTGTTTTGTTTCATATGAGTGTTTCCCGTCGTGATTCTCATGCCCATTCATTGTTGGATTGTCGTTAGACATGAAACTTGATCCCCCACCGCCCCAAACCAGGACCTCTTGGTCACCGTAAAACCAAGTTGCCCTCTCCTTTGTGTCTATGAAAACCGCTCCCGCGCCAGAAAAAAACCAAACAACCTTCCCATACAACTCGATTATTTAGTTTGGCTATACTCGGTGCGCCGTCAGAAGGATGTTCTACATATATATCCAGTCAGGGGCTGAGGAAAATTGAACGAACCTGATAACGACTGGGACGATGACAATAACCAAAAGAATGATGATGCCAACGACTATGCACATTCGCATCTTCATGTCCTTCCACCACATTTGCTTTCGGACCCTGTTAGCCCCGCGGCGGAAACCCAACGCAGACACAGCAAGATTGTCTAAGGACGAACGTATTATGTCAGCATCCCCGTTCACAGGGCTGAAATTCCTCCTTCAGGAAGAAGGAAGAAAAAAAGAGTTAATGGTTACTAACCAGTCTTATCTTGAAGACTGTCCAATCTGGCGCCACGGTCAGCGACCTTATTGATATTTTCCCGCATGATTCCGACAGTATCATCGATTTGCTAAAAACAAATATGCCATCAGCTTCACGCCCCAGAGAAAGTAGCCAAAGTTGATAGAAGAAATTAAAAAAAGAAGGAAACGGAAAGGCAAGAAGGTCATGGAGCATTGCGCGCGAGATAAACCGAGGGAGACAGCCATGCTGCGGAGGTGCGACTAGGGCTGAAGTGGCCCCCGCATCAAGCTATCGTCGCGCTGCCGCACCAGATCCAGATGTCCAGCTGCCCTCTTACGAGAGAGGTAGAGAACGATGAGGATTCGTGAAAATAGAAAATCAAAGATGGCAAAGCAAGATCGCGCAACTTTGTTGTCGAGAACGACTTCACTTTCCCCTGACATACGCGGCTCCGAAGCAATCGCCCCACGAGAACTCAACAAAGAGTCAGGGACCACCCGGTTCGTCCCGCACTCGAAATAACCAGACAGGTAAAGAGAAAAAGGGAAACCAACCGCTTGAATAGCCGCAGTCCTCTGGTTTCCAGGACCTCCGGGCTGCCCTTGACTACCGCCAGCACCACCGCTGGGAATGTAAGGATCGTACGGCTGATCAGACATTATGGGTTTTGTGAGAAGCGAGCTTGGTTAGCGTGAAAAGGATTCGTTGAGGGCGAGCGACGTGAAAAAAAAAATAAAGCAGGTTCGTGAAGAGGTTGTAGTTGTAGTTGCAGTTGCAGTTCAGATGTTAGGTGTAGTTTGGATGGGGGGGTAGGGTTGATGGAGATGGATGGATGGGGAGGATGGTGCTGACGATGAGAGGATGGTCGACCTGCTCGGGTGCAAACAAGGGCGGGAGATTGGGCGAGGAGGCAACCGGAGCTGCGGTAGGGTATGTTTGAGAAATGTATCCAATGTAACAAAAGGATGTTGTAAACTCGGATGGCAACAGAAGCAGTATGACCAACTAAATATTATTATGTATAAAAGGATACCATTATTCTCTTAGAATCAAGGGGCGACGAAAAGTACCATAGTCTAGAAGGCGACAAAGGAAAATTTGATGGATAATATTATTTTCAAGTTGGGTGGAAAATTCCATCGAGGTGCAGTTATTTTTGGTGACAGGTGCGCGTTCCCTGCCGGGGGCTCAGCGGCACAGCCACGAGCGTGGCGCACCCAGTCTTTTGGTGGTTAGTGACGAATTTCGTATCATACCGATACCATAGCTAACAGCAATCGCAATTATTACCACGACGATACAGTACTCGAGCACTAACGACTAATACAACAAGAGCTTTGGAAGTATGATACCCGGAGTAAAGACAGGAGCGGTAGTTGAACCGCATTTTATTTCAAACCTGCGATAGTTTCTACAAGATTATCAAACAACTTTACCCAAGATGAATGTCGGCGAAGATAGCGACTGGGAACCGTTCTTTCTCTTCACGCAGCCGGAGGTGGGAAAGATGCGGTGCGGGGAGGTTGGAGCCTTGAGGACTGAGCAGAGGAGGATCTCGCACGGTAACCCCAACAACCCAAACCAGCCCGACCTTCTCACCATTCATTCATCCAGCCTCCTCCACATAAGTTAGGTTCTCGACGACGCGCTACAAAGAGGGAGAGCCGAGCCAAGAAAAGTACTGTGGTACTGCTGATAGATTCGCCCAGTGACGAAAGCGATTCCCGGAGTGCCGTAATGAATTGCAGGTATATCCACTCGAACTGGCAAGGTTGCCGGGCGCCACGGGGGTCGCCGTTACGGTGATGGGTTGGAAGAACTCCTTTGGCCACAAGACCGGGGTTGGTAACCTCCTTCCTCGATATTTGAGGCGATATGGTGGGGGAACAGGCTCCGTTTATCTATGATACTCGAGTATCCCGGACTGGTGATGAAGCGGGTCCATAGGAAGCTGTGTGTGTGTGTGTGTGGGTGTCCATCTACTCGAGTAATTTACCTACTCCAACTTATCCCTTTCCCTGGAATTCCGATTGTGCCTGAAGTTATGATATGAGCGCGAGTAGAGTACGATACCGTACTGTACCGATGTTTATTTTGCACTTTGTGGCTAAAATAAGAAAGTCGACATGAAATTACACTCGTACCGTAACTTACTCATAACATCATGTCATAATTAGTTCTGTTGTTCATTCCACTGGGAAGGATAGCTCGGGATATCTAAAACTCTATCCATCGTACTCGAGCACAAGGCCAGCTGCCATGTTGGGCGGGCATAAGTGGTGATCCGCCGCATCCGGTGCTGAGGGAGACGATACTGGGGTGCCGGTAGGACTGGCGAAGTGGGAGATGGAATCACGGAACGGCACTCATTCAATCGTAATAAAGTGAGAAATTTATTGGTATGATACTTGCACCAGCGTTCGCTCGAATACCGGCTCCTTTGGGTAAAAAGAAGCTTAACACACGAGAGCCACTCGAGGAGGCTGAGGGAAGGGGAAGGGAAGGGAGTCTCACTGACTCTCACCACTAGTAGAAGCCGTTCTCTCGATGGATGATAATTCCATCAGAAGGATATTTTTGTGAGAATACAAGAGAGATCTCGAGCGAGACCATCCCGGGGCCAATCGAATCGGTTACGCGGCATTCGTCATAGTGTGTCCCCGATCTCCTACCGCACCGGTAAGAGATAAGCCAGCCCGCCAGCCTGCCAGCCAACCAGCCGGACAGCCGGACCAGACTGCCAGACCGCCAGACTGCCAGAGGGCAGGAAAGCCAGACGAAGAAAGAGGGAAAAATAAAAAATAAGAAAAATAAAGTAGCTGCCCAACCACAACAAAAGCATAACTTATTGGCACAGCACCAGACAATAACAAAGTGAGAAGAACGAAGAGAAAGTAAAGGTTTGAACAGGGGGGAAAGAGTACAAGACAAGACGTGACGAGATAGTGGGACCAAAGAGAGAAACGCACGCAGCAAACCTCTCTCTGCTCTTGGCTTCCTTGTTCTTCCAATTCTTCACCCACCCGTCCCTTATTCTGGTGCTTGCCATCCTGCCCCCTCTCCCTCTCCTTCTCTCCCTTCATCCCTCTGGTGCCTCTCGTTCACCTCCTCCCTCCCCAAGTCGCTCGTTTTGTTCTCTCCTCAATAAATCCAGCATTGCACATTGGTCGTGATCTGTTCCCTTTGCCAAGCTGTCCTTCCGCCGTTTCATTATTAAATTTAAATTTTGTTTGGTCCCACACAACAAAGGAATAATTCACATCCGCCCTTAACCCTCGCCCTTGTTTGTCATTCTTCTATCCGGATTGCGGAAGACACTTGTTTACCGCCGGATATTTGACACGACAACTTCGCACTCACTCGTTTGGTTCGGGGGACTGGCGGTTTCGAGAAGGGGTCCAGGACACGAAACTGGCGTCCGGCGGCTCCGGGGGTCTAAACAATCATCCAACTGCGAATTCATCGGTTTCGGCCTTTTAATCGCCGCTGACGCAATTCCCTTAGCCCGGCTGTTCCCAGAGCCCCTCAACACAATAGGCGTCCTTCCTCCTTTAAGATATTCACCCTTACTACTTGTGCCTTCTTCTCCAGCTCGTCAATTGTGAGATCGCCGGGTACTATTGTGCATCACCAACCATGCGACAATCGCCAATGTTAACGCTACGCCGCTTATCTACACCGCTGCTATTACTAGCGCCCCTAATTGCTGCCTACGAACTCGACCTTGACAATAGAAGTACTTGCCCACACTTCCATACAGGGCCTTATTTTTGGCGCTAGGAATACTTGCTGACCAAATTTCTCTATAGAGTCAGTTCTCGATATATCGCGAAATATTGTCTACAAGATGATGACCTTCTACCCGGGGAATAAGACGGGAGGCATTCCAGGTCTTTTTGGTGACCCTTACTACTGGTGGGAAGCGGGTGCAGCATTTGGCGTAGGTGATCACCCGAAGTATAATCAACTTGACCGGCTGCTTATTTCGGAGAGAACTGCAGTCATTGATAGATTACTGGTACTATACGGGTGATGAGGGATATGTCAACGTTACCACAGAAGCGATGCTGCATCAGGTTGGACCCGACCTGAATTATATGCCGCCAAATCAGTCGAAGTCACTTGTATGAATTTCCACTCATAGCATAACCCGCAGTGCCCGCTGACCCACTGTGCTTTCTAGGGAAATGATGACCAAGGATTTTGGGCCTTATCAGCGATGGCTGCAGCCGAGAAGAACTTTCCTAATCCCCCGGAAGGCCAACCTCAGTGGCTCGCGCTATCACAGGCTGTTTTCAATTCGCAAGCGGCACGTTGGGATAAACAAAAGTGCGGTGGGGGTTTGCGTTGGCAAATTTTCACGTTCAACGATGGCTATGTCTACAAGAATACAGTCTCGAACGGATGTTTCTTTCAACTTGGAGCTAGGCTGGCGAGATACACGGGAAATAATACTTATGCAGAATGGGCTGAGAAAGCGTACGATTGGACGGAGGCCATCGGGCTCCTATCGAAAGACTATAAGCTGTTTGATGGATCCGACTCGAACTTGAATTGTTCACAGTTGAACCATATCCAATGGTCCTACAATGCTGGGCTTTACCTGGCAGGGGCGGCTTACATGTATAACTATGTAAGTTGTGGTAATTGGGGGTTTATTTTTGGTACCCGCGCTAACACCTCCGAACTGTAGACTAAGGGGGAGGAGCGTTGGCGTACGCGTCTAGCCGGTCTCTTGAATGCGACTGATGTGTTCTTCATCAACAACACAATGGCGGAGGTTGCCTGCGAGTCTAGCGACACCTGTGATGTTGACCAGCGATCTTTCAAGGCATATACGTCTCGATTTATGGCCCTGACTGTCAAGATGGCCCCTTGGACCGCCGAGTTTATCATGCCGAAACTTCGAACATCTGCTAAAGCAGCCGCGCGACACTGCTCATTCGGAGAAGATAAGAATACATGCGGGATGATTTGGACGCAGGAGGGATGGGATAATAAGTACGGGGTTGGAGAACAGATGTGTGCATTGGAAACGATTCTGAGTAATCTTATCAATTCCGTGGCTCCTCCGGTAACGGCGGATAATGGAGGTACAAGTGTGGGGAACCCGGCGGCAGGAACCGGAGGTGATAAGGCCGTTTCAGCTCCCCCGACATCACCAACCACACAAAAGGATAGAATCGGAGCTGGATTCTTGACTGCTTTCGTCATAATATTAATGATTACAGGGGGATACTTTATGATTATCTGAACGTGGATGGGTGGCTCCCTCTCTCTTTTACTTTCTTCCTTTTCCTAATATCCCTTTTTTCACTTCATGTTCATTAGTATAAAGTTGTTCGGGATGGGGTTACCTGTTACTAAAATTCCGATCAGCTTCCGGTCACAGGAGTGTTTGTTGCCTTCCCTTCCCTTACTGTATCCCTTTTCTTTTCTTTTCATTACGCCCCCCCCGCTTCCTATGGCGTCATCTTGTTTGCGAGAGATATCCCAGCATTGAACAAGATTGCCCCTGTGTCTCCTTTTTCCTTTTCCCCCCCATTTCTGTTTGGTGATGAAGATATGTACAAATATGCTGTGGGCGGATTCCTTTTGCATTTATTCCCCCCCCCCCCGTTCTTTTGTCACTCCCAAAAATAGTTTTTTCGTGGGGTGAGGATGTATAGTTTTTTCTAGTTTTTTTTTTCCGGTATTGAAGCTGATAAAGGGAAGGTATATAAAAGCTCGACGATTGGATTTGAGACAAGGCGTAATATTTGTTTAAGTAGGTTAGCGTGTGTATATTTCAATACCATTTGCTTGGGCGCAATTTTGATGCCTGGTGTTGACAAGCGATACTCTAAAGGAAGGTGTATCATCGGAGTGGTAAAAGGTGGTGAATCGTATATTATTACCGGTAATACAGTACGAGTACAAGTGCAAGAGGCGGGGGGACGTTGAAGTCATCGAAAAACGAAGGAAAATCAAGCTTCGCAGTGCTCGGGAGTGGCATAACGATGATACAGGATGATGGGTGTCGTGCGTTGTGCTTCTTTCGGTTTTTGACGGGCATGATGAACCGCCGATCCAGCGCCTTATTGCGGTACCCTATAGAAATGATTGGATGTGGACGCGCGGCGGAGTTATTTTCCTTTCAATATTTTTATTCCCTTCCAATAGAGAGAGCGCCGTCAAAGCGCCCCATCTCGTTGAAAATTTCCGATTCACTAGAAGGGAAGTACCGTAAGTGGCTCTAAGACCTGCCCTTGGTGAGACAGTGATATTATTACGTAATATGATACCGTATCTCAAAAGCCTGTGAGAACTTGGAAGCACCATTCTTTGGGTAAGGATTGTGAGGCTGATGACCTGCCTTGAAAAAAAAAAAGGTTGATCAAACCGTAGGGGCCGAAAACCCCTCTACCGCACTCAAGTACGGTACTGGTGACATCGGCCCGGTTCGAGGTCAGGATAGGGCCGATTTTCATTGTTATACTCGTATAAGTGGCAGGGTTGGATCAAGCCAAGTCTCTCGTCTGTTCGACCTATCAACACTGCGGAAGTCCCCACCGTGTTGGAAGCTTTATTTCTGAGTCCCGTTTGGGTTGTTTGGTTGAAATATTTTTAGGTTCAGCACTGTCCAGGGGCAATATCTACTTGTACGGTACGCGAAAATAGGAGTCCGTGTTTCTCGAGGGCCCCTCTAGTATGTATTGTTCGTTAACAAAATTAACCGACTACAACGGACAGGAAAAAGTTTGACCGTACAACAACAACCCCTCCCCTCAACCCCAACATCATAATAACAAAAAAAAATAAAAAAATGTAAATACATAGTAGAAATCAATATTTAGTGTACCATCCATCTGCCTTAATAATTGCTTCAATCTATCCACCATTGAACCTGCCAGAGAATCAAAAATCTTTGGGTCAAGAAGTTCCCAACAAGAAGTAATAGCCTCCTCTATAGCTTTTTTGACCTCACTGTCAGAACCCTTCATGAGATATAGGTCAGGATAATGCTTCTGAAGCTTATCTTTCACCAGAGCCCAAACATGTTCAATTGGATTGAGATCTGGTGAATAGGGAGGAATTTCCATAAGTGTAATTCCCTGCCCTCTGAGCCATCTCTTGAAGGGCAAGTGAGTCTTAGCATTGTCAATGATAAAGAAGACCTCTTCCCCCTCAAGATGCTTATTAATATCCTCTCATATCCCTACAAAGTCATATTGATCATAAACTTCAATAATTGACTTTCCAGTCACTCCACCTCCAGCAGAAGAAGGATCAGGAAAAACAGGTAAAAAGAGACCATGAGTTTTACCATAAAAACAACTAGTCATCATCTGGCTAATCTTCCTCTCTCCTACCCTAGCAGCAGGTTCAACACAATCCTTATTCCACTTCTCTTTTGGGTACCTAAATACCCATTTTCTCCTCTCCCCCCCCCCCTCTGTACAGCAACCTCATCTCCCCACATTGCCTTCCTCCTCCACATCTCTCTTGTCCAGTGCCTATGAGCCAATGCCCATTCCAACCTCTCTTGAGCTAGATCCTCATCCAAGTGAACCCTCTCTTGTGCTAACCACTTTTTAAGATGCCTTTGTGCAAGTCTTCTTCTCACTGTCATAGAAGAAACATTGGGAGCAACTTTTTGAGGAATCTCAAAATAGGTAGTATCACTGTTTTCAAGAGCTTCCTCCACCATGGCATCATCCTGTAACTTGGTAGTCTTAGGATGCCTTCCTCTGCCCTTCCTCTCCTTGCCCTCCAAGTCTTTCTTTGAGATTGTGTCTTTGACAGTTGTGAGGGGGATGTTAAGGTAGTCAGAAATCTGCTGATACCCCATCTGAGGCTTGTGTAACCCAGGATTCTTCTGCTTGTAAACTCAGAGAGGTGATGAGTTGGAATAGGTTTTTTTGGATAACTGCGAAGAATAGGAGGCATAGTATTTAAATAAATAAAAATCAGGTGTGATGGTGGGGTTTTGGTTGGGTTATTGCAATTTCTTTGGGTGGGGTTGTAGATGGTCGGGGGTGGTGGGCGATGGTTGCCGTGCAGCTCGGGCAGTCGGTTAATTTTGTTAGCGAACAATAGAATCAGTCGGGTAAATAGTTTTTAATTTTTAACCCCTTGTTGGGGCGTAACTTGCGATAAACTGATAAACTGGGAGCAACACTGTGGAAATATTTGACGTCGTTCC
The DNA here is from genome assembly GCA_003313605.1 of Tuber umbilicatum. Lineage (NCBI taxonomy): Eukaryota > Fungi > Ascomycota > Pezizomycetes > Pezizales > Tuberaceae > Tuber > Tuber umbilicatum. The sequence goes on along the minus strand of QLOI01000025.1, from coordinate 57,749 downwards.
TTTTTGGGAGAGTGGGCGGATGGTCAAGGACTCGGCTGGTCCGAGTGAGCACCGGTGACCGTCCGCCCGGTTGGTTTGAACTTTCTATTATGTTATTTTTGTTCGTTTGTTTGGTGTGTTTTGGAGTTGGGTTGGCTTGCCCCGTGGAACGCAATGCCGTTTGGGTGATGTTCAAGTAGAGTAGTCCCCGGAGAAATCTGTATTGGGTGGTGCTCAGTCTCTCCGCCTGGGGAGGCTCCTGTGGGAAATGCATTCTTGTGGCCGTAGTGGTATGCATGCACTGGTAGGGACGCGCAAGCCTCGAAATTTCCTCTTGCTCCCATTTCTTGTCCTCTCTTAGCCGCGACCTTTCCTCCCTTTCCTATAGTACACTCTCGCCTTCTCACCTCCCTCTCTCTTCTTACACACAACACACACAATAAATCATATTCTCCATTACCGCTTAACACAGCCTTAGCACATTTTATTTATGCTGTTCTACTCCATTGCATAAAACCCTCTTTGCCGATCATTACCTTCGCATTCACTATTTTCAACGGTCATCTTCTTTTCTTCCTATCAAGTCATTTCTCTCTTGCCATATACTACACATAGTCAATCATGGTTTCTATAACTGATTGACACGACCTCAGCACATTTACTTGCGCCATTCCACTCCACTGCGTGAAACCCTCTTTACCGATCGTTAAACCATGATTTTCCGTGATCCCTCATGCCTACACCCTCGGGCTATGCCAAATACCATATGCCTAATGGCATAGGGTGTGAAAGAAACCACACAAAACCACCGACCTATATCCTATGCCTACCGGCATAGGATGTGAAAGAAACGAAGCACTGCCTTCCGCCTGCTCGCCGCACACCTCAGAGCCCATGCCCGATAACCGCATATCCGCCTAACAGCATATCCGAATATCCGCTGAACCCAATGCCCTATAGGCAGTCCGGGAAGATTGCAGGTTTGTCGAAGTCAATTTTGACCTTTTTTATTATTTTTTCGCGCCTACCAAGATTGCTAACGACTTGATGCTGGGCTTAGCAACGATTGGGAAGTACGCAGGGCCGTTAGGGGGGCATCGCTGCAGCCATGATCCCTACTACTATGAATATTATGAATGAACGAGCTATCTGGAAGGAGGGCAAACGGGATGCGGCTGGGGGGGCTGGATCGCGCTAAGGAGGCGCTCAGCGTTAAGGAAGCCGTTCTCACAGGGAAGATCGAAATTTTTCCCGAGAAGAGGGTTCGTGCCATGACGGCATTGCTGAGGAGGCGGCTCTGGCCGAGGAGAAGGCTAAGGCCCTGGGGCGGGGGAGTAGGAGGGGATGGGGCAGTTGATTTTGTTTTTTATTGAGTGGTATCATTCTTAAAGGTTTTTTCCCCTCTTTACCTTCTCATGTACTGTATCATGCATCGTCAAGACATCAAATAGTAGCTGGGTTCTGTGGTGTATTTCGTGATTGCACTTGTGCGACTGTCAGGAATAAGATATTCAAGGAGTTAATTCAGGTTAACCCACGAAATGGTCACCAGATCCTACTCAGTGCGAAAGCATCACCTTCACCGCTTGTACAGTACCAGTATGGTGCCGGCACCTTAGAATCAACCTGCACGACGACCAAATTTTCCCAACGTTTCGATAAACAACATCACATGTTATTATTTTACTTATTACTGCTGTGTAAAGGAACACATTCTAAAGGGATTTTCTTTTTAGCCTTCTGGTTGGGGCTGGGGCTGCAGAGCCTTTCAAAGTTTGTATGGGAAGGAGGGCAATGAGACATGTACGAGGAAAGTTTTTTTGCTGAATAATTAGCCAGGAAAATTCCTAATTAGGTACATAATATTATATAGAATAATACCACATTGGAACTAGCGTTATTGATATAACATGAGACTCAGGGTTGGTTCTGAGGTGCCGGCACTATCAACACTTGTCCCGCACCTGGAAACAGGGGTTTGAGAAATACTGTTTGTGGTGAATATCTGAGTGCCAATCCGAAATATACCCCTGGTATTTCTTCTGGGCTGGGATTGGTGCTAGGTTATATCTTTCGAGTTGCCTCCTCTGGCAAAGCCTGGTATTTTTTTTATTGTTTGTCTTTCAGAGTGGATACCCCTTTTCCGGGGAAGGAAATATTGGACTTCCAACGAATGGCACACAGTTCGATTATTTGAGATTCAAAGGTGCCGTATTATGACGCGTTCATAATAGTGGAGGGCCTCCTTCTCTTGCCCACCTCCCTTCCTCTTCTTCCCTACCTCCGCTCCGTGAGTTTTTGCTACGGGCTGTAGTTTCCGCTCTTTTTTTCCCCTTGTTTGTTCGGATGCAGGTTTCCTTTGGTATTGCTCCAGCCGTTCTTTTATCAAGCAAATATACCTTCTTTTGAGGAACCATTTTCACTCTTTTTTACACCAAGATCTATAGTTTTTTGATTATATCTGGATCATCCTCACCTCGAGATATCATGGCTTCTTCTGTCTGGAGTATCTCATTGTTACTCCTCCAAGGTTTCCTTGTAAGGAACGTTCTTGCAGCAAGAGCCATACATGTCGAATTCAGCAAACCACTGGCAGATAACTCAACGGACGACTTCCTCTTCCCGCTGGTCATTGGAGAAAATGACGCCAAACAAACCGTATACCTCGCCCCATCCACCAACAATGCGCATACCTTCGCCATATCGCCAAAGGCGTGCACACCCCCCGGTAACAACACCGTGTGGCCCGGGTGCGTCAAGTACCGAGGCGGCGTTTTCGACCCAACAAAGTCATCATTCAGGGCCGGCTCCGGTGACTCGGCGAAGCTGGACTGGAGGAGTGATCAGTATACGCTTTTCGCTGATGGGTTTTATGGCCAGGACAGCATGACCCTTCCTGACAAGGCTGGGGACGTCCTATTGAAGGACTTCGAGATTGGCTTGGTGGATGCGTGTAACATGACGTCGGGACTCCTGGGACTGGGTCCTAACTCGACACTGTTGGAGCGGTTATATAAGGATAAAAAGATCGAGTCCAGGTCTTATGGCCTGCATGTTGGCATTGATATCACGAATCATCCGTACCCAGTTTTTGATCCTACTTTTGACACGGGCGAGAAGCCGAAGGAGGAGTCAGATTACAATTCTGGTATTGGGAAGCGGTTGAGGATGATGAGAAGGGCTGAAGAGGAGAAGCCAAGGGAGGTGCACTCATTTGCTGGGGGGTTGACGCTCGGAGGATACGATAAGTCGAGGATTGATAATAGGACGGCTTCGTTGACGGCGCCGTTGTCAGCGGATGGGTTGCTAGAATTGGAGCTAACGGAGTTAATTGTGGTTAATTCGTGGATGGTGAATGATAATCCAGTACACGACCTGTTTAATGAGACTAGGAAGGTTATCATTGACTCCAGCACTCCTCATATGTGAGCACTGCAGTTATTCCTTTCCGAGTAATGTGGTGGCTGACATTGATTAGGTATTTGCCGGATAAGACTGCGGATGCGTTGAGTTACTCTATGGAAGCTTATTATGGTGATCCGATGGTGGACTTCTTTTTTGGGTCAGATCCGGACAGGTATCTTGGCAACGTCACGTTCACATTACAGGCCCCCGGCGGTTCCGAGAGCATCAAGATTGTTGTCCCGCCATCAGTATTCCAACAGCCTATTGGGATGCTTAGAGACTACCAGCCAGTGGGTGATGCATATTATGACTACTATTTGCCGGTAAAACACTTCAAAGCATCTTCTAAACAACCAATTATCCTTGGCAGAAGGTAACCTACCGAATGGATCTCTGTATGCGTAGTGTAGCTAACAATACTCAGCTTTCTGAAGGCAGCATACATCTTTGTCAATCACGAACGAAAAAACTTCCATATCTCGCAAGTAGCCTACACCGAAGCCCCGCATGAGATAATCTCAATCTCAGCATCAGATTCTGGGGACTATGGCTCAGGCACTTCCTCATCCTCATCCGGATCTGGGTCTGGCTCAGGCCAAAACCCAGGCTCAGGGTCCGAAGCCCGTCGCCCCCCGATCGCTGTAATAGCAGGTGGCTCTGCTGGCGGAGCCTTCATTATCGCACTGATTGCATTCCTGATCTGGCGCCGTCGCAACAAGCCTAAGCAAACTCACCTCCATACCATCCCGTCAAACCCTTCCTTCCATGAAAATGAACTAGAGGGTAGTCACGCTTTAGTCCAACTCCCCACAAACTCCATCGAGAAACCACCTATCGCAGCTTCCTCGCCATATCCAAATGATATCAAAGCAGGATGGAACACACAGCCACAGCAGGGGTACCATGAAATGGAGAATAACATTGGTACTGCGGTGAGTCCATACCCTGCGTATGGGTATCCGCAGCAGAGTACCCCTGGATATGCAGAGTTGGCAACCCCGGTACCGGCACAGCAGCAACATCAGTATCAGGCCGGGAGTGTGCAGGGAAGGTATGAGATGATGTAGGAGCTTTTACACACTAGTGTTGTTTGTGTCTAGTGGAAGGAGGGGATTGTAAATATGTGCTGGTCGGCTGGGTATCATAATTTTATGTGTGCATGCAGATGGTGGCGTCCTGATTGCGGTATTTGCTCGGTTGTCTTATTTGGGGGTGGCGGTGAGATTAGATAAAGGAACTGAACTCTTTGCGTCTGAAAAGTGGGCCTGAATAAGGGGCAGGAAGGCACGAGTCGGGTGATAATTTGTGATTTTGTAGAGGTACTGAAATGTTGGTATGATACCTTTTTACTCCAATTTATGCCTAGTCCAGGGGTATCGGACATTCATAAGTTCATTACTAGCCTCTCCTCTTACTTCATCCTCGCAACATACTGCGCTCCCCCCCCCCCTCCCCGCTCCACCCTCTCCCTGGGACGTCTGTCTTATGACCCTCTCATATCCCACGCAAAACGCGGCACGTAGGGATCGAACCGAATACGTGTAGAGAAGTATGATCCACCCGGTTCCCTTCCTTTCGATGTCCTCGAGAGAGAAGGTGAGTGGTGAAGCTGGGTATATCTTGGGAACCAGCTCGCTTTCTTTAGTCCGATCTGACGTATCATACAGGACTGCCCCCAACAACCCCAATTCCATAGCATTGCATGAACGACCCTGGAATTAACGGAGGGAAAAGGCTTAAATTAGTCTTTGGCTATTTTAGTTGATCGATATTCCCGGGTCGCGGTAATATAGATAAGTTGGCATCGCAGTCTCGTAGCCAATACCCGGACTAGGGGCCTAGAATGAAGTAGCGGATCTCGGGTAAGATAAACTGCAAGGAGAAACTCGCATGCTAAGGTAAGGGTGTTCATAAAACGGCTATCCGGGTGGGGTAGATTGGTACTCCTGCCTCTGTGCCCGGTGATGGGTTTCAACGTGGGCTATCAGAGCGATAACCTCTCTCCCTACCACTTTGTGTGTGCGTGATATGTAGCACCTGTTGCCAGTGTAGCATACCGATAATACCCTCTTCGAGTATGTGCGGGTGCGAATGGATTCTGCTAGGCGTGGGGTTGGCGGGTAAGTTAGATTGTTGGGTTTCATGGATCGGGATCTTTTCTTCGGGGAATGTCTTTCTTGTTAGGTGTTCAATTGCGCGTCGCATGAGTACTATAAGGTGCAAAGCGGGATAGTGCGAGTACTCATTTGGTGGAATGACCTAAATCACTGTGGAAGTTGGTATGTGCACGAGTGACTTATCGTGACGGGAGACTACCGGTTGTGTTCCTGTGCGCTGGCATCTGATATCATGCACTCGAGCCTGCCAACGAACCAAGACCCCAAAGCGTCCTTTCTCTTAGGAGCGGTGGTCTTAGCTCACCGCGCATGAGAGTTGTTCACGGACAAGACCTAGAGTTCAAGCTAAAGTTTTACTTTATTTTATCCTATTCCATTCCGCGCATTCTGGAGCTGCTGTGTTGAGAGTGAAGAGTGCGGCTTGGTGAGGGAGCTGTTCCTGCTAAGCTTCCTCCTTTTCCAAGTGTTAGTATTAGATAGCATAGAAAGTGCGGGGTGTTTCAAGCGGTGTTCTTAGGTGGGGGGAGAGGGGGGGGGGGGCTACCATGGACTTGAACAGGTTCTACATCCTGTGTTGGCAAAAAAAAAAACGGCAAGTATATAAACCAAGGGGATCCACGGTGAGAGTTAATCCTCACTCTCGACTAAATCACGCTTGCCCGGAAGGATCGGCGTGGTGACACTCGACGAGATGTGCTTCCTTCCTTCCTTTGCACTCGGTCCGAGTTATGTGGCCAATCGCCGATATCTATAGGTTATAAATCCAGCGCTTTTAAACACCTTTGTTCGTTCTAGTATACAACCTTAACCCCGCACCCCAGATTTTCCTTTTCCAATCTAACAATTTCTAAGAACTGCCATGTTTGTTTGTCCGAGTCTTTAGGCTCTAGCTTTCTCAAGACCGTTCAAGCCAATCTTGTGCCCAATTTCCTTGCCTTTGTGCGGGGATGTATTGTGGGGTTGGGGGCCTAGAGTTCATGGTATTGAAAATACAAGAGTATCAAGGAAGCTTTACGAACAGCGGTAAGTTGGCGAGTATTCTGAAGGCCTATTCTAGTTTTTTTTTGTGCTGATTCTTCCGCCTTGAGATACTATATATGCTTTACTCAGAAGGTTGCACAGGTTTAGGTGAATTGTGACGATCGTTGGTTTAGTTGAGATCATTCCCTCCTGTTAACCAAGAGACTAATAACCTTCTGGCAGATTGAGGAGGTTATTATTGAGGAGACCGAATGCCTTTACCACCGTTGAGTGATATCACGAGCGAACGAAGAGTAGAATGGTTACAAGACAAACGAGCAGCTTGTACTGCTTATAAAACAATGAGAAGCGGATTAAGAGAGAAAGGAAAGAAGAAGGAGAAAGGAAAGGAGGGGGTGTAGAAGTGTGGAGATATGGTGACGCAAGCGGTCATGAGGTGTCACTCATGACAGCAGCAACAGAGACTATCAGAGCATGACTGTAGCCGCAATTTCCAACAACCGCACCCAGCGCGTTCTCTTGGGGTATGAGAAAGTTAGCAGATGGATCCAACAAAGAGAGGTATCGATCCTTGGGAACTATGTTTGGGTTTTCTGCGTTAGAGGAAAGGCCATTTTGTGCACAGACTCGGGCCGACGTCGCAGTGCCCTCGGCTACCAAGGGATGAACTTGAGATGATTGATTAGTTATTCAGTTCGTCGAGCACAATACCTACTCCTACTCATAATGCACTGGTACAGGGCTGGAACTATTCCCCTCTTATCAACCGGGCGTCACACCAGAAGCTATGGCACAGTGCTTGCGAGTACTGGGCCAAGGCGTCGATCTGATATACCGGTAATATCATAACTGTGGAGGCCCGGGTATGATATCAAAGCTGCCAGGAAATCACAGATCTTTAGTGGTAAGTTAGCATGGTATCATATAATATCTAGCTTCGACGATGTTCTTCATGCTTTAACCCACGATATCCTATCGTCCGGGCCTGTCCGTCGCACGAGCGAGGATGATACCAGAGGGTGACTCGAGTGATTAATTAATCATTGCCCCCGGCCAGAGGTACAGAAGCCCTGACGAGGGATGAACCAAAAGTGGGGCTCAAAGTGCGGATTGCAAAAACATGCACGTTTATGCGTAATCACGCTTAACAATACAATGTGCCCAAGGCGCGCATCGCAGGGCGACTCTAGCGGATGCTAATTTTCCCGGCTCCACGGTACCGACACCCCCCGAACACAGCACATGTCCATGACACTGCAGTGCAAAAATCAAAAGAGTGAGAAATCATGTTTCACACCACCACCACCACCACAAAGATCGCCACCACAATGATAACCTTACTTAGCCCCCAACCGCACCTTCCAGAACTACGATGCCACAAATTCCTCAAACAAGTTTCAAGCCAAAAGTTAATCCGACGGATCGTGCGCGTGCCGTTCCCGCCAACCCAAGTTACAAGTAAGCTACAACCCTAGCTAAACTAACGGCCTATTGCGGTTCCAAGGATCAAGCTCCTGCCCTCCCTCTCTCCGTTCGTCCATCCGTCCTTCCGGAGCACACAAGGGGATGTAACTCAACTAGGCACAGATTACAGTGAACTACCGGTACCACGCATCAAGCCACACCTCATCTCGCATAGGGGAGGGTGGGTCGAGTTCCGGTATGTACGAGTGCAAAGGTACAGTAAAATAGGCTAGTCTACTAACTCGCCACCACGAGGCAGCCGGGTATCCTATGATAGGTAGACCACCGTATGTCATGTAGGAAAGGACTATGGTACTGCGGTAATCCTTGATGGAGAGCGGGCGTTTGAGGGGAGGAGTGCGGACAGAATGCCGGTCTCACTTACTTGCAGTATGATAGCGGCACTAGCACCCCTCAACCCACAACGGAAGCAAGGATTGAGAAGAAGCGGAGCCGGGGAGAGGGGGTAGAACCTGGAGAAGGAAAGTGGAAAGTGGAAAGTGGGGGGAGGAAAGGAGGTAGCGGGGGCTAAGCAAGGAAGGGCACTATATCAGAAAGTACAGTACTCGAGTATAGACATGGCTGCAGCCGCGCCAGAGCTTGAGTTTTGAGTAACGGCACAGTACAAGTGTGGCAAAAGGTCTCAACTGGGAGTTGCCTCTCTTGCCCTATCGAATTAGTGCACGAGGATGCTATCACAGATCCCCTAGTAGGGGAGAGAAAAAACCGAAAAATAAACCGGGAAGCTATCTCCAGCAGTGCCAACCGAAGAAGGGAGAGTGTGCTGTCTGTGCCGAACAAGAGATTGAGCAAAGCTACCGGTCTGATAAGGCCTGCTTTAAGCTAAAAGTGGCTGCGCATAGAGCACTCGAGTATGTAGTATAATGTTGCCGTTCCACCTCCTGCTTGAGAAGCTCTCTTGGACGCTCCTTTGGTGGGGGTTATAGCCCGCACGGCTCTCGCGACCATCAAACTTTCAGATTGGAAAAACAAAGGAGCTAAATGAAGTGGGTAGCAGTTCTGAAGAGGGGATCTCGAAGGTGTTGAAGTGTAAGTTGGCAAGTTAGTCGTAAGCAGTGAATTAAAACCTGTATGGCTTGCTCGGGTCCTGTTTTCTCTAGACTATCATACTTTACTCTCATGCTGGACCTGTGCCCGGTGCTCAACCTCGATGACTCTACAAAACGGAGGACAGCCCCCTCCCTTTATAGTCATTGAACACAGAGAACATTCCACAACTGCCTGGTTTGCCTGGTTTGGAAACGATTCACGGCATCTGCACGAATAAGCAACAACTTTCCGCCTCGCGATGGTTCACATCTCTGCGCATATCCACATACACAACCACGAATAAGTTGACCTTGCGTCCCCAACGATAGGATACTGTAAATTACTAGGCACTTGTAGATCTTTTATGCTGGGCACAAAGAAACTTTGCCTTTTTCGGAAAAGTGTCCACTTCCCCACAAATTTGACTAGCACGAAACAAGACAAATGCCCACTTTTTAGGTTCTCACAACTCAGCGGACTTCGATTTTTAAACAGTTCTCCTCAAGCTTTGGGAAGAAACCTCCAATATCATTCCGTAGAATCTCCCCTATTGCGCCCAAGAAGATTCCCAAAATTCTTGGTGGTTGTTATCAATACGGTAATCAGTTTATGATACCCCACTCCTAAAAGCAAAACAACTGACATACCCCTTATTTTTTTTACCTTGGCACTACCGGCACCGGTATTTCAACAAGGTTCAGAGAATAGGAACGACATCTTATCATCGTTACAACTAAAAACTGAGGCGTCGCCGGCCGATAGCCCCAGCCTTTTTATTAATCTATTCGGCACAAACAGGATGCATGCCTTGCAGCTAGGTGTCGAGAATCGATCATCACTTTTCTCACGTTTCCGCTGCGAGTCTTATCTCTCTCCTTCCGATACCGGTTTTCCCATATGCTGAATGCCGACGCTGTTAGGGTACCGGTATTTATTAGGCCAAGTTAGCGGTAACTAACGAAAGGATCGGGATGCTGGTTTGGAGATTTATGCCATAAGTCTCTTGAAATCCACTACCAGGTTGGCAGAACTCAGCACGTCTGCTATCGCTAGGCTTAGTTTGAGATGTTAACGGAGTTGTGAATATCGGTTAACGAGATCCAACACATCTAGCTAGATGATCTTTTACCGTGTCAGGAAAGTGCTAATCCTTCTCAAGGGCTTTTGTCTGAATCGGGAGATTAAAGGCCTGCCAAAGATAGTAAATCACAAGATATTTTACCGGGGAATAAATTTATCTCTCGGTTTGGCTGAAAATGACGTGAAAACGCCTACCCCACCTCCTCCTCAAGGATGTTTTGTTTGTGCGTTAAGATCAAATGCTGCTATCCTAGCATGATAACTTACCGGTATTCAGGCACTGTACGAGTACTCGTACAGTAGTCTACAGCACTCGAGCAAAACCTCAATCTTTATGCATCAAGGGGTCATCAGACGCAATTCTTCCGTCATGCTTGTGCAAACCCCATGGGAATTTCGATTTCTCTTATCTCCTCCATCTTGAATCTGAAATCAAAGGGGGAATGTTCCACGATTTGCACTCGGAGTAAAAGGTCACCACCGAAACCCAACCACAGCACCATGTTTTTCACTCCTCTCCAGGGAAGGAAATTTTGGACCACCGATACCTAACACACGGCTCAATTACCGGTATTCGAGATTCTTTGGTATGGTATGAAACCATACTTGTACCGATAAATAGCCACGCTCCATGGACAACTACTGTACAAGTACTCAAGTACCGGTACCGGCACTCTTACAGCTCCTCCCCCCAGCCAATTGCTGGCTTGGTAGCACAAAAGATGGGGTTTGGGCCAGGATCCCCGATCCAATGATGATAACATCCGGAAGGTGATGGGAGTGAGGGTACGATCTTGAACCTCGCATGAGCCACAACCGTTGCTACTCACCTTTTTCCCCCTGCTAAGTTAATTTCATTCCCACCCTCACTTATATTTTCCTTGAGAGATACTGGGAGCACACAGATACCGGTATGGCGTTGGCAGCAATCAGAGTTTATTAGAAGCTGAACAGCACTTTCCTCTTTAGGAGAAGCCCCATGATGGAGCTCGAATCCCTCATCATAAACCCTGCGGCTCAAGGAACTAGTGTGCGCAAGAAAAAAATTGAAAAGACGCGAATCGCCAGTTGTGGGTCCCGTTCCTCGAAATACAATTCCAAACCAAGACCAGGGGGTGACAGGAAGGGAACAGGGTTCTATTTACCTATCGCTTCATTTGATCCCCTTGAGGTGAACGGAAGTAGCGACCTCGCAAACAAATCCTGCCAGGAAGAAGGAGACGTCGAGGACCACGAGAGCTACAGACTCAGAGGCAGTGATAGCGACGACAGCGACGAAGAGGACGACCACCACGACCCCCAACACCGCCAACACCCCCCCCACTCCACTCCCGCTACCATCAAGTCGTCTCTCACTCATTTCCTTTCCACCATCCCGAATTCTATTCTTCCACCCAACAAAATGACCACCGTACCCCCGTATTCACAAGGAGAGGTTGAGACAACGCCAAACGATAAAAATGGCATTTATTCTGAAGGAGATGCCGGATCTGTGGATTCGGATGCCGTGAAACTTGCTGGTTTGTACCCCGAATTTTTCACTAATTTCTTCTGCTATCATGCTTTTGCCTCACCCTTTCATCCTTATTTTTCTTTTTCTCGGGCACCGACACCGAAAGCATAAACCAACAGTTATCTCTTCGTGACCCGAGACGAGAGAATCCCGTGACAAATATTTTGCACTCTTTTGCGGCATTTTGCGGGGCACACGACAGCTGACATGAAAATACCTAGAGATGGGTTACACCCAGGATCTTGAGAGAAACTTCAGCAAGTGGTCTCTACTTGGGTGAGTTTACTATACCTCTTCCATTTCCCTTCTGTTCCGCAAACATGCCACTCGCCAACTTTCAGTGATTTGAGTGCTTGGGGCATGGAAGTAAGAATACTTGCTGACATAATTTGGGTGGGGTAGTGTTTCCTTTGCTCTTACCAACAGTGAGTTTATGCATTAATTCTATTTGTGGCGGGGGAGCGCAAACTTACAGTGCGAATAGGCTGGTTTGGTATCTCTGCATCGCTTGTTACGGGTATCGGTTCCGGAGGGCCGATTGTTACTGTCTACGGAATCATCTTGATCGCACTCATCAATGGATGCGTCGGTATCTCATTGGCTGAATTAGTTAGTGCGATGCCCAATTCCGGGGGCCAATACTACTGGGTAAGTGTGTTGGCTCCTCCAAGACATAGGAAATTCCTCTCGTACCTTACCGGGGCTGTTGGATATGCCGGAAGTATCTTCACCTGTGCCAGTGTAGCATCGGCGATTGGAAGTGCCCTGATGGGCATGATCCAAATGAATCATCCAGATCTGTACGTGCCCTTTCTATGTGCACGGTTTTGGTCCCGATTCTGATCTGCGCTCTACTGTACAGCGTCATTGAGAGATGGATGGTTTTTGTTGCTTACCAGATCTTTAATATCTTCGCCTGGGTTTTTAATTGCTACGGAAGGGCTTTGCCTAAGATCGCAAGCTTTTTTCTCTACGTTTCACTCACTTCTTTTATCGTAATCACTATTACCGTCCTGGCCACTTCGTCCCCGAAACAAAATGCGAAGTTTGTATTCGCCAATTTTGTCAACAATACCGGCTGGGAATCGAATGCGATTGCCTTTATTGTTGGTCTTATCGGTCCCAATTGGTCATTTGCATGTCTAGATTCGGCAACACATTTGGCAGAAGAAGTCCCGCGACCTGAGAGCAATATTCCGTTCGCAATCATGGGAACTGTGGCAATAGGATTCGTCACAGCATTTCTGTACTCCGTCGCGATGTTCTTCTCCATGACAAACCTGGATGAGCTAGTTAATACAGCCACTCTTGTCCCAATTCTTGAGCTGTATAGGCAAGCCACAGGCTCGAAGCCTGCTGCGATCTTTTTGGAGTTCTTGATTTGCTTCACGGGGCTGGGCTGCCAGATAGCTTGCCATACTTGGCAGGCAAGACTCTGTTGGTCCTTCGCACGTGATAAAGGGCTGCCAGGATCTCGGTATTGGTCCCAGGTTCACCCCACTATGGGAATTCCGTTCCATGCACACACCATAAGCTCTATCGTTGTAGCGCTTCTAGGACTGCTTTATATAGGGTCAACAACCGCATTCAACAGGTTAGTGTCCCCCGTACACCCGCCCCCTACTTAGAAAGCTAGCTAACAGAAGAAAAAACTCTAATACCGGTAGTATGGTAACTGCATGTATTGTTCTGTTGTACATTTCATATGCCATTCCGGTGATCCTCCTCCTCATGAAAGGACGCAGCAGTATTAAGCACGGCCCCTTCTGGCTCGGCAGACTTGGGCTTGTGGCGAACCTTGTGCTCTTGTTCTGGACCGGCTTTACACTCATCATGTACTCTTTCCCGTACTCTATGCCGGTCGCGAAGGGAACGATGAACTATGTATCCGCGGTCTATGGGGTTGTGTTTGCCCTGACGATTGGATACTGGTTCGCCCGTGGAAGCCGCACCTTTAGGGGGGGGAGCGAGCGAGCCGCTGAGGCAGAACACATAGTTAAAGAAGTTGTAAGCCATGCACATGTGAATTAACGTTATATTAGTTTATTCTTCCTTATCCTTTTTTTCCTCCATTTGATTTTGCCCTTGATCCGATCTGATGGCTAAAGAAATCTTGTGCTTAACTTTACCCCTTTCTTTTATCGTGTTCATTTCCTCTCTACACCCGTAGTTAGAAATTAACTGTGTTGTAGAATCAAATTTACATGTAATACATAATAATCACAACCATCCACCATCCCAGATGTCATTACCATTATTTGCCGCTGCCGTCTCCTGGCCCAAGCAACGCAAACCCAACCGAACCGAAACGAAAAAAGAAAAGAAGAGAGATATCATGCTCGAACTGCCCAAGCAGCGCCCCTCGCAAGCCGCCGAATCTGCGATCTTGTATCACGGGATCTTACTCCACTCCACCCTACCCTAACATATCACCTATCATAGCAAACAAACAACAGGCCAGTTTTCTCGCCTTGCGCAGTGCAACGCCCAAAATCGCCCAACCACACATACTCTCGTCATCCTGCGCAGTCCTGTACAGTACGTACCTGTAAAACCATCGCGAGCAAGCCACCGATAGCGTAAAGAACGAATGAAGGAAGAAGAAGGAAAAAGCAATCACAAAGTTTCTTTTTGCCCCTCCAAAAAAAAGAAAAAGAAAAGAGGAAATCGGCCCGATAGATTTCCCGACGGATGCAACCGGTTAAGTAAGTTTTCAGGTCGAGTAAAAAAAAAAAAAAAAATTATTTACTGTTTCTATTAGTCCACAATATAATCGGGGAAAGGGGGGACAAGGTTCACTCGGCACCAGCTCATTGGACCGAGTTTCTTGATGGGCTGTGCGGGCCTCGTTCGGACGCACGTAACTTTTACCATACAGTAAGTTTCGGGATCCCCGTGGGGCTGGAGCGACGTTGTGGAATCGGAAGTGGCCTATCTCGCTCCCTCGAGATAGCCGGGTGGAGCTTTATAGGGGTTTTTTCCGCCGGTGAGGTAATCATCGTGGCAGTGATGGATGCGTGCGTGTTTATCTATATATAAAAAAAAAAATCCTCGGCGCGTGGCACGCGTGGTTCTTGTTGGGGAAATCCGGGGAAATGTCAGGGGCGTGGTACGGTATTATGAATATTATCGTGGTTCGCGGGTGCCGGGTTTGGGGGTGG